>BGPR01000003.1:0-17716 GCA_013235015.1 Araneus ventricosus | reverse complement strand
ATTATTTTTTACTAATTTTTGATGTCGCAATAAAAGTTTTCATATTGCTTCTTGATTTAGTACTCCGTTAAAGGTAGAAAATTGAGAAACGATCACAAATATAAACAGTGTTTAACTGGATTAATCCGTTTTGTATGCACATAAATACTTATTATATGGATAGTCGCATAATAATCTGTATTCTATAAAACCGCCTGTAATAATTAATACATATGAAGGATTCGAAATAACCTTCTTATCCCCTGAATAATGTTTTAAATTAACTAATACTACAAACCTTTTTTACTGAAACTTGTACTATATGCTTGTTAAGAGCACGAGTTAATAATTCTCAAAATAAAGTTTACGTTTAGACTAAATGTTAGAAGAAATAACGTATACATATACCGTTATTTAGCACGCAAGATATTATCTTTTATTATAATAAACAGAAAATTAATTCACCTAGATTAACAAAATTTGAAACTTTTATACTATAGTACCGGTCATAGAGCATCCAGTGGCCAAATTTTCAAAATTAAATTTAATTCTTTATTTATAACTTTTTTATCGAAAAGAAAGGTATATTAGAGTTTAGACAGGGCATTAGAGTTTTTTGAGCCTATTTAAACGAAAATTGGACCCTTATCTACAATTAGGGTTGCGTTTAGGAGTTACCGTATTCAGAAACACGAAGTGTAAAACGAGGAGATATATCAAAATTCGAATTTACAATCAATGATTACAGTACTTTCTCTTTGTATACTACGTATACGAGAAGGTAAAAGCAATCAACATTTTTTCAATCAATTTTACGAAAATGGGCCTTGGTACGAAGTACAAAATTGTTGAATTATTTTCTACAGATAGTTTTTTACAAACTTGGTAAAATCGAAAGAATAGGGAGGAAAATCTACCACATATTCGAAATTAGTCAGGTTCCCTTTTGTGCTATTCAAAAACAGTTTTGGGTCTTTTCGTACTAAATATAAAAGGAATTTTATAAGCATAAAAATGACACTTTATTCTTTATACAAAATTTTAAAAATTAAATTATATATCTCATTCATGTATACCATACTACTTGGAAAATAAATATCTTGTTTGCAGTTTTATAATTATCCATTCAAGTTCAGAATGAAAATAAAAACGTGTAGATAAATCTGAATTATATAAAAAAATTATACTTTACAAATTACAGCACACGCACACACATCCAAGATATTGCTATAAAACACATTATATAGTATGTGATGGTGGAATTTGGAAATAATTCAATGCCTGAGACTGCTATTATTTTTGGAAGAACTGTCCTTAAGCTTGTTAATATCGGATATATCAAAGGTTTGTAACACATAATAGTGGATTCTTGTCTCATAGCATTTATTAAAATTCACCTCAGAATTGGTATAAGATTTACCAAAAGCACTGGAATTTAAGCATTTAGATTTGATCACATATTGAATAATGCTTAATAGCAAATCAGCAAAACTGTAATGGTTCAAGGAACCAATGCATAAATGCAGTCTCTGAAGTAAGAAATAATATTTTCTTAGAAATAGTTTTGGGTTCTAGGAAGAAATACAAATTTTCAATGATAATTGAAATAATCTCTACACAGTTGAGCTGCAGATAATATCAGACTCTCAATAGGATTAGTATCAGCAATATACAACGATGTTCCCCGATACAGTGCTTTTAACAGATGGTTATGTCTATCTGTACGTGAAAAACATGTGACATAAACAGATAGAGAATCAGTTTGAGAAAGGTCGTAGCAGAGGACTGGTATATACAGTGACGATTTTTCGCACAGGTGTTAGAGGCGCTCGCCTCGTGCATCTAGGGGGCCTCAAAACCTATTCGATCTATATCGTAATACTAAGCCGAGGATGAATTTTCGACATTGGGTAGGGGGAGGGGCCTCACAGCAATTTTGCGCCTGTGTCCCCATACTGACAAAATCCGCCAGTGGGTATAGCATGATTGATTCACTGAAGAAATACTTCCGACAAAATTCCCGTGCTCTTTAAGATCAGTAAAAGTTATTAAAATGGTATCATTGGTAAAAATTGTTAATTGACGACAAAATAGTGACACTTCATAGATGTTTTGGCCGTTCTCGGTGAGGAATACAAAAAAGTTTGGGGGCCGTTTCGTATCGTACCGTTCTTTTCGAAAATATAAAGCAAATTTAACAAGCTTAAAACTGACCCTTTACTCTTCAAATAAGTTAAATAAAATAAAAAATGTCAAAACATATAGAAAATAAATATTTTATTTACAGTTGAAATATTATTTATTAAAGTTCAGAATGAAGAAAATGGAGCAGATAAATCATAATTTTATAAAAAAAATTACACCTTACAAATTACAGCATGCACGCATAAGATAATGTAATAAAACACATGATCTGGCAGGTGACGGTAATATTTTGAAATAATCCAAAGCCAGAGACTGCTATTATTACTGAAAGATCAGTCTTCAAAGTTGTTATTAGTGGATCTGGATGTATCAATGGTTTCTAACATATATTAGTGGATTTCTTTTCTCAGAGCATGAATGAAAATTTAACTTGCAGTTGGCATGCATTTACCGAAAGCAATTCAATTTAGCTATATAGTTTTAATCATTTATAGAAGAATGCTTAATAACACATCAGGAAAAAAATTGTGCTTCAAGGAACTAATGCGCAAATACAGTATTTGTATAATATTTTCTGAGAAATATTTTTGTCTTCTTTTATTTTAAGCAAGAAATAAACATCTTCATTGATTATTCAAATAAACGTAAGAGAGTTAAGCTGCAGATATTATCAGTCTCATAATAAGATTATTAAAAGTCTGATAAGATCACACACCCAAACATTAAATTTAGTCGATAACGTTTTCATCTAAACTATATTTTCCCCTGCCTTTAACAAAAAGAAAATATTTTACAATGTAAAAAATAAAATTTTTTTCCAGTTTCTTTAATTTTTATTTCCATGTACGTTATTTTTTCAGTTCAGAGTGACCTAAAAATAAATTTCCGGCTAATAATTATTTAATAAAATGATAATTATCTTTGGGAATGAATTTTTTCATTGTAATTTTTATGAATTTAAAACATATTTTTCTAAATGTTGTAATAATGAAGTTAAAATCTGTTCTAGTCTAAAAAAATTACACTTAAACCTGAAAATTAATTTTTTTAATAAAAATCAAATACATATATAATGAAATAATTGTAAAACCGAAATTTTCGATTTGATCTGAAAGATAAAACAATAAAAATAATGCATCATTTTCATATACCTTAAAACTTGCTCTATTTTTTGACAAAAATTTAATTTTACTCTATTTTTATAAATGAAAAATGAGTAGATGGAGATTATTAATATGAAAGAAGTTTACATTAATATCATAAAACTAGTTGAACGTGGGTGAAATGTGTTGATTCAAGAACACTGTTCAACTATATATAAATAGCAGATTTTCTTAGCTTCCCCTAGGCTTTCAATTTTTTTATGCTTGAATGCGGTATTGGAACAAAATCTATTTTACTTAAACCACAATATCTATTTTACGTAACCATTCGATATGGATCTTTAAAGCATTGAGGCATTGAAAAAAAATCTTATATCACATAAATTGTATTAAAAGAATAATACTTGAAACATAATATAGCATCAAACCAGGCTGACATTAAACAAAAAAAAAATCCGACACTGCAATTCTTCCGGAAATATAACCTCAATGCAAATAGCATTAAAATTCCCCACACCACAGGGGAGAGTGGGGTTTCGGATCCTGTGCCATCTCCAATTTGCAGTAAGTACATCCTTATCAGTCTTCATTGTGTTGACCTGTGCTCTCCCCGGATAATCAATCAAGATGTCAAACCAAGAAAGGGGGGTAAGAAATTAGGAAAAGTACGTGTGTTACACTTTAGAGACAGTTCACAATGAACGTAAAATTCAGTGCAAACCGATTTCGGGGTGTTTTCGACCACACGTTGAAATGCGTGTTTAACGATTTTGGGGTTGTCCAAGGTCAACGTAGAAATACGTGTGAAACACTCAGAGGGTTATATTGGTAATACTGTCTAGATATAAAATATGTATGGAAGAGCGAGGACTAAAAAAAAGTGTCTTTAAAAACTGATCAGATTATTTTAAAACCCAGCTAAGCAATTTTTAAAAATCAATACATTTTATTATGTAAAAAAATAAAATTTTGAGAAAAATATATCAAAAATAAAAGATTATCTCATTAGGCCTCCTCTTCCTTATTTGTACACGAGTTAAATAAAGTAAATGTTGGTCCTGCTGCACATTTGTGATCATGTATGTGTAATTGAAAATGCCTCCCTCTTTTTCAAATCTGGAGGTTGGCAGGTCAGGTTCTCTTCTCAGTTTTGATTTCGGAAAAATATCAGAAAAAAATTCATTTATATAAAATATTTTATTTGCACAGAGCGTGAAAGACAAAAGAAGATTATGGAAGAGCGAAGACAGGAACTTAAAGAGCTTCGAGAGGAAAAGAAACGAGTGGAAGCGAACCTTGGCCATAAACTGGACCGTGAATTTGACCCAGAATCCATGGAAGATGAAAGTGTTTTGCCTGATATGAAACCAAAAATGGCTGATGTATCTAGTGTTGAGCATAACTCCCTCGACCATGAGGAATTGCCTGCACCCAAAATGGCTCACATTCAAAATCCAGCTTTCCATGATAATGAACATGAAGAGCTACCTGTGCCCAAAATGGCTCATGCTCAGAACCAAGCATTTCATCACAATGAAGTCGTAAGTAGATCTATTGTTGTATAACAATTGATATTTTATATATAAACAGAAAAGCTGTTTCAAGATGATAAAAAAAGATAGAAATTTTACTTTTAAATCTATCTGAGGAATTAAAAAAATGAGAAAAGTCTGCCATGAAACGGAAGGTAATAATAGCATTTATTGGAGTTGTAATAATGTCATACGTTTTGATTGTTTGAAATTAGTCTCTGATATGAGTGTGTCTATCCAATTTCTGGTTGTTGTTCTTTTTCCTTTGGTAATGTCTTTTTATTACTAAGCAATTTTATTTTTCAGATTTAACCTTCCAAATGATGAATTAAATTTATAAATTTCAACTTAGAGAAATGAGCTTTTAATGTAAATAAAATGAAATTTTTGTCAAGTGATTAAATCTTTGTACCCTGAATACTGTTTTACCTATTTAATTTTAGGAAGTGTACAAATAAGTATGGATTAACTGCTTTGGAGCTAAATATTTAGAATGGAAAAAGCTTATCCTTTCACTGTAATGTTTGAGGAAGTAATTATGATTGTATGAGTTAGCTTTCAGTGTTTTTATATATCCAAGTAATTGAGAAGAGCTGTTTTTAAAAGTGCAAAGAATATTTTTAGAATTTTTTTAATCATTGAATTTTTTTTATAATCTTACAACTCATTGAATGGATTATGCATGTCTGTTATTATTATTCACATATAATTTGAAATGCTAAGAAGTTAATGCTTTTGTTGGATGTGAGAAATTTTAATCTTCCGAGCACCCAATTATTTTGATTTAATAGCTTTAACATCTGAAAAATTAGCTTTTAATGTTGAGTGAACTGAGCATTTTTCTTTTAACAAAATCTCTGAAATCTTAAGAATATATTGCCTGTGGAACTTCAAGAAAATATACATTTAGACATGAATTATCTGCTTTTGAACTTAACATGGAAAACAAAAAAGGCTGATTCGGCTGCTTAGAGGGTTAAATTACTCATATTTTTGTTTATTTCCGTGAGTCTTAATACATGTTTTTCATTTTGTGTGTAGTTACTCTTAAAATCATGTTAGTTTCATGCAGTTGTTTATTATACTTCTATGTAGTATGTATTAATTTGCTCTGGAGAGCCAAAATATTTTTAAAAATGTACAATTTCTTATCATAGTTCTCGACACTCCAAAATTTTTTTATGGTCTGTAATATATGGTTGGTTTTTTTAATAAAAAGTTCAAAATAGCTATGATAAAACTTTATAGAACAGAAACCAAATATGTAGTGAACAAAAAGAAAACTGAAACCTTAAGGTAGCGAGTTGATTACTCGTCTGCCTGTTTTTGAAATTTAACATATTTTGGTTTCCTTATGCCTTTAAAAGACTAATAAGGCATTGTAAAAAATATGAAGTATAAATAGAAAACTATAATAATGTATTATCTAGACTGAAAAATTTTATGAGTGTAACCTCGTACATATTGGCTTGTCATGAGCTTGTGGGTTGTATCGCAAGCTTGACTATGAAAAGGCTTAGAGTTGTATGGAAGTACTTTTTAATATTTAGCTTCATGATTATGTTCTAATGTTATGTTTCCCTTTTCCAGACATTCTCTGTCAGAAAAGAAAGCATGGAGAGGCTACGATGGAATGGTAGTGTGTACATCACTCTTGCATTCGCAGGGGTTGCCCTCCTCACTGCAATGATTGTGGGCATTGTTCTGCTGCGACGCCACTCCCATCGCTCCCCCCATGGGCAGGGATTTGTGGAGGTGGATCAGGCTGCCACCCCTGAGGAGAGGCATGTGGCCAATATGCAGATCAATGGCTACGAAAACCCCACCTACAAGTACTTTGAGATTCAGAACAATTGAAGCAGCATTATTTCCGATTCACACCTTGTGTTTAAACTAACCAAACACTTTAACTAGCATTTTTAGTCGCCAGTTTTTAGTAACAAAAGAAACATTAAAAAAAACAATATATCGAAACAAAAAATTTTTGAGATTGAGAATGGAAAAATTCCTTTTTGTAGTGTTTTTGGATAGCATTTGGCTATTAGGTGAGCTGTGAAGTGAATTTTTGGTTTTGGACAAGAAAGGAAAGATGTAGAGATATTAACTCTCATTTCTCTATTTTAATTTTGAGAGCATGTTTTAAGCTTTTCTTTAAAAAATAATAGCAATTTCTCCATAATTTTATTTGAATTTCTAATTGTTTTTTGAAAGTTATTTTATATATTTCTGTGTTGTTGTTTCTCAATGTGTTCAATTTTCGTTTATATGCAATACTGTTTATAGCATATTTTGTAAGGTTTATCTTCTCTTATTTAAATCTACCTTTTAATGTATTGTAGAGAAAAAATAGTTAATGGGAAGGCTATATCTCAATTTAAATATTACGGCTGTCAAGATTTATGGAAATTAAATATTATTATTTTAAATACCAGTTTCATTTAGAAAGAAATCATTTTAGCTATACATATCTCCCAAGAAATATTTCTTTACAATTGGCTTTCTCTTTAGTATTTTAAGGATGACTGCCATGATTGCTTTTATTTTCAATGACGTTTGTATTCATAGATTTATTTATATATTGTATGATGAAATAGACTATTAGAACTCATTGAATTTTATTTGATGTGAAAATAAAGTTGGAATGAGGTTGAAGCAATTATCAATGGCTGGACTGACCAGTAAATGTTGTTGCGTATGTCGTAATAAACATGTAATGTTATACACCCATGTATTGCTATTCAATTAAGTAGTGACATAGTGTATCGTCTCCAAAGGCCATGCCCTTACATTCCTAATGTTATTTCTTTTGACTTTTTTAATGCCATATATGTGCTGTGATTTTTTTATTTGTTAGATAACCCACAGCAATCGCAGCATTGGGAATTGACATTGTGTACATATAGAACTTTCATGTTGTCATGTTGCCATTTTTTTTCTTTCTCTATTCTTCTGCTGCTAATTCGAGCATGTGAGAAAAAGTTCAGAGTTGCCTAAAAATTAAATCATTGCTTCCTTTTAAATTGTTAAATCTTTCTTCATCTATAAAATGTTTGCTCATACTGCAGAATCAAAATAAGTGAATGATCAGGCAAAGAAAACAATTTTTGAAAAATGTAAATCTGTTAATTATTATGCGTTAGTAGACATAGTTTATAAGATATTAGTTGCATACTATGTATTCACAAGTCTATTTTCTCACAGCTAAAAGAAACAAAATTGGGGAAAAAATAATTTGGGGCATTTGTTTTTTTCCTTTGTAGTAAGTCAACACAAGTATTAACCTCTTCCCCCTATTTGTGGTATTTTATAATCTACTGACCTAACTGTGTTGTCCTGTGCATGTTCAATGTAGACATTGTATCATTGTGTCAGTTTTATACGGACTGTACTAACAATCTTCCATGTGCAGTAAAGAGTAGCTGTAATTAATAAAGATTGAAATTATAATGAGGTAGCCTCACGTAAAGCTGAACTTGCGTTTAGAGCGATTATTATTTAACCAAGAAATGATCTACCTTTTTTTAGTCAGTTTTTCTGAATATTGTATTGATAGATTATGTATGTAATTTATGCTTAACATGTGTATCTAATTGTCTTACAAACTAAGGTTTTTGTAAATGTTGATGTGTTTAAATCTTATCTAATAAAAGAAAAAAATGTATTAAAATAATCGCAATATATTGCTATACTTTCATATGTTAATTGCTTATTTAGTATCATTTACCAAATTTGACTAAATCTTTGAAATTCGAAAAAAACTTTTAGATCATTTTTAATTGAGGAATTGTAAGGGAAAACTTACTGCACTGGTGAGCTTGCTGTGACGTTTCAATGTACAAAACAAATCTGTCAAGCTAACTTAGTGAAATTCATCAGTTGTTCTTGTAAAATTGTATTAAATGCTTGCACATATCAGTATGATATTGCCCAGTATATAATGTTGCCATATTTTTATTTCCATTACATTTTTGATGCTTTGCTTTTTGCAAATTAATCTTCGAAAACTACTTAAATGGGCTTGGAAAAAATCACTACTGCAAGTTGCAGAAAGATAGTTTTCTACCAGCTGCAGTAAAAAAAAAATTTAAGTTTAGTAATTTGACATATTATTGTAGTGCACAAAACGTCATTCAAATATGTGGTAAATTCTAAATAAAGAATTAATCAAAATTTCTTGTGTTGAATTATTTCACAAATTTTTCACTACACAATTCAGTTAAGCAAATAACATTTACTACTTTACCTATAAAAATTATTTGAGAGGTTCATTTCGAATAGAAATTGATTCTAAAAAAATTATGAAATCTCCTTCAGGATTTACAGAACATTTTATACTTAACAAAAGTAGAACAATACCATTATGAAGTGTTTGAAACTAAATGAATTAAGAAAATCATTAAGAAACTAAAATATTTTACTTTCATTTACCAGATATAATTTTTATACTCAAATATTGAATTTGGATTATGGTCTTATCAATTTTACACAAATTATTAGCCCTTAGCACTCTTATGTTGAGTTAGACTTGACATTCTGAATGGTGCGTCTTTTACACATTCTTGTTAGATAGCGCTTATTATAAATACCATATAATAGCAAAAAAACAGATTAATTTTTTGGGTATTGAAACAAATCAATATTTTTCAGCTTCCTCAAGCGCTAAATCAATCCTTATGCTCACACATGTATAATTATGCATCATTAGCTTTAGGAGTGCAAAGGGATATATTGATATATATGCATATTCTGAATTTTTATAAATGATACTCGCTTTTCGTCTGATAAAGGAAGTAGACATGGGATTTACTCTGCAGCAAAAGATAATGTATGCATTAATAGCTTTTATTATCAGTTGTTAAATGAAAATGCAGGATAGTGAAAACAAAACTAGTACTTCAAAAATATATTAATCTATTAGCTTTGCCTACAAGAATTTCATTTAGCTTATTTTTGTTGGAATTATCTCATTTAAAGACGTTTATAACTTTTTAAAAATGATTAAATGTTTCATTACGAATATTGTCTTCATAGTAAACAAATTCATGTTCAAGAAATGAATTTTATTAATTTATGTATTTCATAGAGCAGTCTAAATTAATAAATGCGAGTTTTACTCCCCTGATGACATGCTGCTAGATATTTATTTTTTTGTAAAACAGATAACCATAAACAAAAAAAATTAAAACACCAGGGTTCAGAACCATTTAAATCTGATATTTTCTTGTGTGATTCACAAATATTTTGTTAAAATTGTTTTACGATACATTTGTTAAAACTAATTGCAAATGTATCTAAAAGAAATAGCAACACAAATCTATAATCTACACTATTAAAATTTGAGAGTAAACAAATGTATCTCTATCTGTGCAAGACGGTCTTCTCACGAACCGCTGAACGCAAAAATAAGTCGAAAGTACCAAAAGAGGGGAAATAATCCTAGGAATCCATTTTGACCATTTAAATTTTAAAATTAGTATTAGTTAAAAGTATATTAATTAAAACCACCAAGATGAATGATGAATTCGGGCGTTTTTGTCTAATGAAGAAAAAAAAATTCAAATACAGGCAACAACAAAAGATGTTTCTGGTGTTTAATTTATCAGTTTGTTGTATTTTTATTCGTTTATGTCTATTTCGTTTTATTTTTCTTTTGCAGAACAAGATATTACTATTATACACTATCATGTTTTAATTTATAAACATCAGAAGTATGGCATATGGAAGTTCATTTTAAAGTTGTATTAATTATTATACAGTTTGTTTTAAAAGTTTAGAATAAATTTTCTTTTCCCAAACTTCTCCTGTTTTCGTTTAAATCATACTGTATTAGGGTAATTAAAAGACTATATTTGGAAGTTTTAATTCAACAATATAGGATTCAAAGGAGATTTAGGTTTATTGGGAAAAGTTGGTGACAATATTTCGCTCTGTTGGTTTGACAAGGTTTTAACCGACATTTTTGCCAAAAATGAGTTTATACTAAGTTAGATCTATACGCTGAACTGACTCTGCCAGTTGTTGGTGTGGCGTGGAAGTTTGGAGAGGGGGGTGCCAGCTCAGGTGTCGTCCTCGTCATCTGACCGAGGTTCAAAATTACGAAGTCCGTCCCAAAATAGCCCTCGTGTTGCTTCAAAACGGGACGTTAGTATAACTAAAAAAAAAAACTCTGCCAGCAATCTAGTGGTAAATAAATGAACTACTAGTGTGACATGATTCTATCGCTGCACGATATTTTGGTTTGACAAGGTTCTATCTGTTTTTACTGTGACCAATGATCAGCTGAGTCATTATTTAAGCAGGCTGTGGTTGTTTGTTTGGGTGCCAACTGGGATTTGTGTTCATTATAAAGGTTTTGTGCACTGTTTTACAATAGAATAAAGTTAAATTCTTTACCATAGCAACATGGAAAATGAGTTGAGTGAGCTAGAAAGTTTGCCTGATTTATTCAACGATAAAAGCAGTGAAATTGATTTCGTCGATTTCCACATTAAGCAGCATGACAGTCTCATTCAGAGTTTGTGGTTAACATCTTATGTTGTAATATTAGAATGGTATTAACAAAGAGTATAATATTTACCCATATTACATTGCATATACTATATTATAAAGTTACGTCTACAAACTATAGGCCTCGTATTTTCTAACAAACCCCTCTATTACCAGCCTGACCCTTTTCTTTTTTGGTAAGTAGAGGAGAAAGAAAAGGCGTTTAAAGCTTAAAGAAGTGCCATTGCCCAGCTCCAAAAGAGTTGCTTGTATTGTAGACCTTTGTTAGAAATTCAAGATTCATTTTATTATTTAGACACAGTTACAGAGAAAGGCATTTTCTTATTGCACAACATGCAAATTGTTAACAGTAAGACCAAAGAAAATGAGAAGAAAGACGAAGACCAAGCAGATAATGAGAAGAAAAGTTATGTTGTCAAGAAGAGGAAGTTTTCCTTTAAGTACTTTTTTTTGTGAATGGAGAGAAAATACAGGCATGCAAGTCTCTCTACTTAGGAGCATTATCTATATCGCAAAAGCCAGTGTGCACTGCATATTTAACTAAAAATGTAGAAATCAACACACCAACCCAGGACCAAAGAGGAAAGAACAGAAATAGTAGAAGAGTACCCAAAGGAGACCCAGTTTTAATAAGAGAACACATAAAATCCTCCCCCGTAATAGAATCCCATTACTGCAGGGCACATACCAAAAGAGAATATTTGGGTTCTCGCCTCAGTATTGAAAAAATAGGTTCTATCAAACAGTGTTGTACTGAAAAAATAACTGCGATTAGAAAATCAATGTACTGCAGAATTTTTATCACAGAGTTTAATCTTTGATTTCACTCCCCAAAAAGTGACAGATGTGACCTTTGCTAGAAATTCAAAGTGACGAAACAAATGCAAACACTGATGGATGACATTAAATATGAGTCTGATGAGGAAAAGAAAAAGATTTGCCTGTAATGCTATTTGCCTTACAAAATGTTAATATTAGTTCTTTATTTACCTGAGAAAATTAAACTTCTACAGCTTGACTCCAACTAAACAAGTGCCTTGTGGAGTGAAAATTTATGCCGCACTGGTAATGACATTGCCAGTACTTTTCACAAAATACTGACTGTACTAGCTGAGAAAAATGACAAAATTGGTTGGATTCGTGAGTTGCCCAAAATTGAAATCCAATACAGACAAATCTTTGTTCTCAGTTCTCCATTTTCTCAAAGTAAATCCTCAAATAAAATCAATTACAATGAACTTCTTAACAAGACATGCATGCGTGCAAGAAGTTCATAGCGCTCGAAGCAACATTGAAAAAAGCCATGAACAAAACTTATTTCTATTCTCCCCCCAATTAGATTAATTAGAATTGTAAAACAAGTCAATCCAGGAAACCCACGGAGTTTCATACAAATGTGGTTTGAAGACTTTTAAAGATTTTCAAGGAACAGCAACACTTCTAAATAATAAGACTGTGCCATTTGCTAGTGTGGTAGTTTTGAAATTTACCAGAACCCTACACATGGTGAATTTCAAAACATCGCACAACAAATTTAACCCAGAAAATTCTACAAATGGGCCAGTCTCCTGTTATGCATGGGACATTTGCAGACTTTTGAAGTATGTAAAAATAGTAAAATAAGATGTGTATTCATTTTGTCTCGCAATTGAATTCAAAATCAGGATTGGTTCTCGAATTTCAGGTAGGAAACAAAACAATAATTACAGTTTAAATACTTAAAAAATGATTGAATATGTTCGTTATGCACAGGACTCGGGAAAAAAATTAATTTCCACTTTAACTTCTATATGTCAAACTCTGTGAATTTAGAACTTGTATATTGCCATTATATTTTTTGCCTAACAGCTAAATAGTACCTGTAACCAATTATGCTACATTTTTGCCAAATACATTATTCAACAAAATTTATTTAATTTGTGTTATGCATGGGACGTGCCTAATGTTATGCACGGGACATGTCTGAATTTTACTCCATCTCAGCAGTAGGAATTCAAAAATTATAATGTAATTAAACTTCTAATGAAATAAAAACTACTGTAAGTAACAGGTAAGGTATTTATAACTTTTTTTCTTCAAAATTTTACCTATATTTTACTTAATTATATATGTATTTTTGGGGGTTTTTTTAATGAGACCATTACATAATTCATAATATTTATTATATACATAATAAGGACTATTTTTAACAGGAAAGTAACAACACTAATTCATAGTTTTGACTAAACAGGTGATTAATTTGGTGACCTGAATATCAATTTTTATAAAGCAATAAAGATAGAGGATAATTGAACATTATAGTGAAAGAGACATGCATTAGGGAAGTTTTGGATTGTATGTGTGACTACTTTTCAGTAATAAAGTCTCATATAAACACCAAAAGAATACAATTTCAAGAATTCCAATATGATAAAAATTCTCCTGAATCAAGAGTCTTACAGTTAGATTTTGCTATGAACTGTAGTTGCTCATACCAGGATGAAGTCCAGAGTGGACTTTTGACATGAAAAAGAATAACCCTATTTACAGTTGCAGTACAGTAAAAGTTTAACTAACCGGCATGCTCGGGAAACGCCGATTTCCGGATACCTGAAAAGTCCAGATAGTTGAGTGTGACAGGAAAAATGGGAGGGGGGTAGCCTTTTTTTTTTTTTTTTTTTTTTTTTTTTTTTGGCCAAATAATTTGTTTTTGACCTTTTGAAATGTGCATTAAATATAATTTTTAAGAATATTTCTGTGTCTTCCATATCATTGTATTTACAAAACATATTATGAAGATTTTAATTTAACATTGATGATAAAAATTAAAAAAAAGTTTATCTGTAGCCGAATTTTTACCGTAAATATACAGATTGTAGAAATATAAACATACAAAAATAGCCGACGAAACTGAAAAATATCCTACTCAACAAGCATAATAATACTCTTTTAAGTAATCATAAACAAATCGCAGATTGAATATCAAAACTAATTATCGCTTAAAAAATCGCAAGGGTTATGGCGCAATATGCGCGCCTCCAATTCTCCCGCATGTGATATTACGTAATTGGAATCAACATCTGCTGGTATTCAGAGTAAATAAATAAAATACAGTAATAGTAATAAATAAAGGAAAAGAAAGAGATTTGCCAATCTGGAGTAACCCCTCCCCCACACAAGCTTTTTTTTACCGATTCTATCAATTACCTTTTTTTTTTTTGGTTGTCGATTTCGTTTTTAGGTCTCGTTTTTCGGCGAAAGGTGAAGTCCTTTTACTATTATTATTATTATTTTTTTTTTGGTTCTCGCTTTCGCTTTTAATCCACCCCCCATAAAACAAGTCTGTGTACATCACAGTACTGTATATTGCTTTCCCCTCTGTACGGAACGGACGTTGCATTCCAGAAATAAATTGTCTACATGAAAGGAACGGCGCGGGCGCGCGGATGTAAAATTTTTAGAAAACTCATTTTCTAATTTTTCTGGTTAGCTGAGCTTTCCGGATACTTGAATGCCGGATAATCGAGAATTTACTGTATTTTTATATGGAAAATGCAATACTTACTAAATATGTTCCGAAAAAAATACACTGTGAGAGCTTTCATTGAAAACATTTATGAAGAAATTCAGCCAAATGCAAGGGAAAACAATTTTTTTGAAGAGATAATATGGACAGATGGTTCTTCATCCGAGTTTAAAAATAGCACACCTTAGCATTAAATTCAAAAAAAGTTTCCACTGGAAATAGGCCCATGGAAAAGGTATGATGGATGGAATTGGTGGTAAAGCAAAATGCTTGGAACGAAATGCTGTCGTATCAAAGAAATCAACCACCCCAATTGTACAGTCAACAAAAATTTTTGCAAATGTTGTGGAAAAAGCTATGCCATCTACAACAGTTATGTTATTTTTAGTTAAAGATAGCGATAACAGTGTGTGGGTTAAAGCAAAAGCAATAACCAAGCATTTCAAAAGTGCACAGAATTAAATGTTCACCTTCTTCTGGTTTAGAATTTTTTACAAATGCTATAACACCAATAAAACAAATTGTTAATGCCATGCCAGATAGCACCATAAATATTTCTACAGAAAATTGGGTTGTGGAGAAGTACAATGAATGTTTATATGCTGGAGAAGTTACACAAGTTTTAGGTAATGATATTGACGTTTCTGCCATGGAAAATTTTGGAAATGGCCTAAATGACAAGATAAAGTGTTCTACAACATGAGTGAAACCATTAAATTAATTCAGCCACCTACAGTTATAAATGTTCGTGGAGTGTTTGACTTTCCAGATTTTTAGAAAAATCTGTGTTATGTACGGGGCATGAAAACAAGTGCTAATATTTCATTTAATATTAAACTTGCAGAAAATTTCTTAACAGTAAAAATTGGAACTAAGAAAAACAAAGTAAATTTATAACAGTTTCTATTTTGCCATAAAAATAAATGTGAAAAAAAAACATGTTTTTGTGTTATGCAAGGGACAGGGACATCCAACTTTTTGTTAAAATAAATCGTCCTTTTTTGAAAAATTTTATAGTGATATTTTATTTTTGTTCTCTCATTACTGAATAAGAACATTATGTAGATATATTTTTTTTAAAAAAGAAATTGAAATGCAACAATATTTTTCCAATTACGGAAAAACATATAAATATGTTGATTGTAATGAGAAAAATTATAATGCTGACTTTCAAGAAATGATTCCATATTAAAAAAAAATTAGTTAAAATGAATATTTTATCTCATTTCCTAAGGTTTAATTTATATACTTTAATACTGCATAAATAAAAAACATATGAAAGTAAAAAAAAATCCCTTTTCGGCAAACTTGAAGGCAAAGGTAGATTCCTTTACACTAATGTTACAAAAGTAATGAAATATTACATATTGATCAATACAGGCATAGCCAATGACTTTATTGTTTCTACACATTGCAATATTTACGCTGTGATTCTGTTTTCATGACATTTAATTTTTTACTATATCAAGGTTTTATCATTCCATTTTTCATTCCAAAAGGTTATGCTAAATTTATTGGTCAGTAAATAGGTCAATTTTTTTTTTATATCCCAACTCATAATCATTCAACACGTAGGAATCATTCAGACTTTATATTATAAGTATAGATAGATAGATGATGCTTAGATTAAGAGAAAATTTTGTGTTTGTCCACTTTGGTTCCTATCGCCTGATTTTATCGCATTTGTTAAATCAAACATAAATTGAAGAAAATCAAACTGTACATGGAAGCCAGACACTTTCAAAATTAAAAAGGCACTCCATTAATATGGCTTAAGAATTACGTATTATAACTACATTATCAAACTGCAATACCATCAAATGTATCCGGACACTTTTGGATTTACATATTTTTTCCAAATTTCTAAAGAAAATCTGGAAGAACTGCTCTTGAACTTGGAACATATCTCTACTAATAATAAAGGAGAATGTGTGTGTGTCTGTGTGTTGGCGCTCTATACAGGGCAGACCGCTGGACCTAGAGCTACGAAATTTGGAAAAAACATACTGTGGAGAGTAGAAATATGCACCTCGGAGCCCTTTTTTGAAATTTTAATTAATTAAAAATTAAACGAAATCTTGGCGTTTTGTCCTTAATAACTTTCGAAAATATTACAGCACAAAAATAATTTTTACACCATCTGAAAGAGCAAACAATTACCTTTTAAATGATATCAATTAAGTTGACGTACAATGTTTCTCTAATTTTAACGAATTTTTAAAACTATTTTTTGCCATAATTTACAACAATACTTTCCATTATTGCAACGCATTTCAAAAAATTTTCATTGTTTAAACAAATATTTATTTGCATGTTTCTCTTGCATTGTTGAAAGAATCTACTCTATTAAAATTCGAAGGTAAACAAACGTATGTATGTATGTATGTATGTCCCTCTATCTTCTCACGAACCGCCGAACGGAGAAGCGCGCGGAAGGTACCAAAAGATGGGGAATAATCCAGGGAAGCCATTTCGGCCATTTAAATTTCGAAATTTTAATTAGTGAAAAAGATATTAATTAAAAACTAACTGACAACAATGCTTTTCACTGTTTGGGATACTTTATAACAATACTTTTCATTGTTACAGCGCAATTCAAAATTTGTTTTATTGTTGAAGTCGTTTACTTTAAGGAACATTGTTACAACAACAATAAAAAAATGACGCTGACAGAAATAAAAAAAATGTATTGTTGAAAGTGTATAAATTCTTTTTTTATCCCGTGATATAACGTCCAACCAATCATTTTAACGAAATTAAAAGAGGTGTTTAGTTTCTGTAAAGTTATATTCCGAAAGATGTAGATTAGTTATGTTAGTGATTTTAATCATTATTCATTGATTTGATCAAGTTTAAATATTTGTAGAAGCTTCTATTTTAAGCTGATATTTGGAAGTTACTATTTTTGCTTTGTTCAATTCTCGCTTTTTCCGATGCCTAAAAGA
>BGPR01000002.1:7565776-7592261 GCA_013235015.1 Araneus ventricosus | reverse complement strand
ATCGTTATTGAGGACATATGATGAAAGGAAGGCAGATCTCCCATAACTTTTCACATTCTGCCTGCACATACGGGATTAAAGCGGCTGAAGCTTATCTGTGAGAGTGAAGATGTGCCGAAATAGCTCAGATGGGAGAGCGTTAGACTGAAGATCTAAAGGTCCCTGGTTCGATCCCGGGTTTCGGCAAGCGCCTTTGTCCTCGGTAGTATAGTGGTCAGTATCCCCGCCTGTCACGCGGGAGACCGGGGTTCG
The DNA here is from genome assembly GCA_013235015.1 of Araneus ventricosus. Lineage (NCBI taxonomy): Eukaryota > Metazoa > Arthropoda > Arachnida > Araneae > Araneidae > Araneus > Araneus ventricosus. The sequence goes on along the minus strand of BGPR01000002.1, from coordinate 7,592,009 downwards.
ATTCCCCGCCGGGGAGGGCTCTATTTTTTAGTGCAGCAGAATGAGTTTCACGAATTTCATTTCCATGAGTTTACATATAAAGTTACTCAAATTCAAAAACCAAGTTTTGCCTGGTTTTTCTACTTCTTCTTCTTGATTACGGGACAACTCGCCCCTGGTCCCGGAGACGAGACCATTGTCAGGATAGTGCTGAGGGCCCGTGAGATGTTCTCGTACTATTTTTTCTTTATATATATGCATATATACACTTTCTCGTACATCGATTCTTCCATCCGGAGGGTCACCAAAATGTGCAAGACGGTTTAGATGACGTGGTTTCATGCTGCCGCAGACTTGGTTGGCTCTAAATTCTAACAGAAATTGACAAGCAGAAAAAAAGAGAAAAAAACAGGACTAAACCTGTGGAACGAGGTTATTAACCTCTTGATAAATAGAATGAAGGAGACACAAATTTTCCTCTCTGTTTAAAATTGTGGACAGATTATCTTTATCATAAATTAGTTTTTTTGCATACTTTTCCGTGAATGGGCAATTCACTACGTAGTGTAAAGTATCTCCCACAGAGCCACAAGGGCATTTCATGTTTAAGCTCCTCCCAAACCGTACAAAGTACGCTGGGAATCTATCGTGTCGACTCAAAAATTGTACAATAAAATGACTAAATTTTTTCGTATGAATTGAAACCGCCGGTATTAGTTTTTCTGTATGTCTGCCGTTTTTTGTTGTGGACGAAGCCCAACGCTCTTGCCAAATCTGTATTTGAACATTGGAAATTGCTTTTTTAAATTGTTTAAAGGATTTCTTTGGAATTTTTTCAATGTAAGGTTTCGTTGTAGCTTTTTTAGCATAACTATCAGCTGTATCATTCCCCTCAATTCCAGTGTGAGCTGGAATCATGGTTTTTTTTCCTACTATTAAGAATTTCGCTACCATATATGAATCACTAACTTCAAAATGGGAACAAGTCACAAAATTCAAATTTCCCAGGAGATCTCATAAACTATATACTGTTCGTTAATTCTAACTAACCGGTATATAGCATATGCCTGTTTTCATATTGTTACAAAACACGTTCTGTGGGTGTATGGCGGAAACAGTCCAACAAGCAGGATAACGGAGAAAGACGATTTATTCAAGAATCTTCCGTAAACACGAAGCACAGGTAACAGGAAAAATAGATTATCAACATAAACAAACAACAGATCACTAGCTTTAACACTAACAGCTCTTAAGGATCTAGCAACGCAAAGAGCCAGGCAAGTCACTAATAATGACAGTACGGCAGTTTAAATGGCGCTCAGCTTTCCAGCTCCCACTGAAGACGAAACACGAAAGAGATTCTTCGCACTCCGAAGACGTTCCAGTCGATCAACACGTTCAAAGTCAATCAATACACTACTCTCCGTGATCCGAGCACGGTCCTTTTATAGTCTCCCATACAAGGCCGTGACGTCACATGGACTCATCTGGGAAAATCCGCATCTCGGCCGATAATAGAGATATAGAGAAAATAATCGCGATTTCGGGAATCTTCGATTTCTCGCCAAAATAATCGCAGAGTTCTTTGCCAAGGTCAGAGATCCAAGCCTGGACTCTGCCTGTCATTCCAAACTAAGCCATGTAAAATCCTTTTCCCAACCATAAGACTAACATTGACGGGAATTGAAATTCCATGTTCGTAGCAATATGTGCAAATACCATTCAAGAACTAACTCATATTTTATAACATTCTTAATGTCTGGATTTTAATAAATTATCTGTTTTTTCGCCCAGAGATAATTTTATGAAATTGTAAAAAAACAAGCAAACAATAATATATAATGCATTATCACATAAATATTTCCTAATAATTCGAATCATCAATATCCTCCAACACTTATTAAAAATAGAAAGCCAGAGAGATCAGACGTATCGTGTTTTGGTTTTCATTTGCCTCTACCAAGGTATCAGAATGTGATAAGTTATGGGGAGATCCGCCTTCCTTTCATCAGGTCCCCCAATAACGATCCTGCACATCCCTTTTCACTTTTTGAGCAATAAATTAATTTTTTTATTTCATTTTTGCTTTCTAGAACTAGGAATTATAAAAAACAACAACAGTGACTGGGGAAGCTAGTTAATTTTGTATCTGAATTTTAAAATTTTGTTGTCTACTCCCTATTCTCCTGGGTACTTTTAGGTGTCTATACATTTTTTACTACCCTCCCCCTCCCCTTTTCCGCGCAATCGCTGCCACTGTCACAATCCAAACCTGCTAATAAAAAGTTTACCTGGTTATCAGCCAACTTTAAAGCATAATGAACTACAAAGATCTGCAAGCGAATATGAAATCATGAAAAAATAAATAAATAAAATATAAAATAAAACAAAGAGAAAAAAAGCTATAAGAAAAATGTTCTGAAACTTAAAAGATACTTGATTTCAATTTAAATAAGCTCGAATCCACATCTCTTCTAAATCAAATGAAAGCACAAAATTTAATTACCCTCTAAATAATGAAAAAAATAAATTTCGATATCTCGGTACCCCCTGATGTCCCAAGGCGGTTGCCTACATTGCAAAATATGCAGAGGAATTACTTTAGAGATGCCTTATTATGTATATTTCATGTTCAGGGAAAACACTTGGTTTGTTAAAAGTTCAGCGAGCTCGGGATTCGAGACCCAGAGGCGCAGCGAGGGTAAGTGGCGCTCGGGTCATAATATGATTTTTTCTCACCCACACCCGTTATCACCAGTGATAAGCTTATGTACATAAATGGAGCCCGGGACGCATATAGGCATACTGTACCCTAGTAGAGCACCATTGTAACTTTGGAGGGTTCTGATTGGACAAGCGAATCTGACGTCACTCTTCTGAACATCTCTTCAGCAGTGAGACATTCGTATCTTGTTTATAGTTCATAGAACTTAAATACTAATTTTTTCTCCAATATATTGCCTGAATTTGTTTTCAGAAGGGGAATCTTTCTTCTTCTTGATTAAATGTCGTTAGATTTGCTTTAAATTCTTTCTTTGTGAATATACTGTCATGGTTTTCTTTTTTTTTTTTTGCCCCTTTTGAATTTCGTCATGTTTTAAAAATGTGTAACAGATGGCAGCACTGTAGCTTGCACTCGTTCTAAAACTGCTTTGAAAATTCTTTCTAAATTTTAATTCAAAATTTAATTTTAATAACCTTTTACAAAACTCAATGTTGGTTAAAAAATACTAAATTTTGCTTGAATCATTGAAATACGATTTTCAACCTTTTACTGAAATAAGACAAGTTTTTTTTAACAACCTTCCTTTTTCATAAGTCGTTATCGAGTGTCATGAAAAAAGATTGGTTCAATTTACTTTTTTAACTCCTGTTGGTAATATTTTTTATCTGTTGCTGTATTACTGAGACAGTGAAATCATACTAAGTATTTCGTTTGCATGAGTTTGTGATGAAGTCAAGAAAATACATAATTAACCATTATTGAAAATGAAATGAAATGAGATAAAATAAATTCATTTAAAGTTGTTTTACTTTGGAACAAAAATCTTGTAAAGAATAAGTCAGAGCGTGGTCAGAAGCATCTGTGGTCAGAGGTAATAAAACAAGCAGAGCGTAGTTGCGTCAGATTCATTTGTCCAATCAGAGCCTTCCAAAGTTACAATGGTGCTCTACTAGGGTACAGTATGCCTATATGCGCCCGGCATATGATATTATTTCGCCTCCCCATGATATTCGACTTTAAAAAGTGACATAAACTTATAAACGTTTTGGCACCATGGCCAGTGGTGTAGGGAGTGTAAGTGGCGCCGGGAAAATAATATGATTATTTTTTTTATCTCAGTCGTCATCAGTGGCTTAATGCATCAGGGGTATGGTATTATTTTTACACCCCTTCATTATATTTTGCTTTAGAATGGTATAAACATAGACGGTTTTTGACTCCATGGTATCCCCTAAAATTGCCACCCCATGGTATCTATTCCCTCCTTGCCCCCCAAGCACTTAGCCACTTTCGAGACCCGATTTAATCAGAGATCCGCCGTATACGCGGGGATCTGGTGATCATTAAATTAATGGGGGGGGGGCAAACATCATTCATTCTCAGTGGTGTTGAAGTTTGGAGAAAGGGTTGCCGACTTTGGTGGCATCCTCGTTATATGACCACTGTCTTAAATTACGTGATTGTCCCAGCGTTGTTATCGTGTAGACTCACAATGGGGCGTCAATCGAACTGCACTAAATTTTGAATTTGTATTCTATTTTGAATAAATATAGAATGCAAATTCAAATTTGAATATAAAAATAGAACTGAATGAATTGAATTTTGAATGAAAATAAATTGTGAAACATGAACTTTTTCCACGTACGACTCCTATTCTGCTGCAAAAGAGTATGCGAATCCGGCATACTTTTGCAGCAGAATAGGAGTAGTACGTGGAAAACCTTTACGAGTCCTTCTTCTAGAACTATTGGAAAACTTAATATGTTTAATTAATTTGAAAATATTAAGCAATGCCATATTTTAGATTTTTTTAGCAACCTAACTAAGCTAAACTGTGCATAGATGGAGAATATTTCAGATGATGTGCGTTAAACTGTGCATATATGGGACTGAGAATATTTTTTGTAGCCAAAAATGAGTCGCACGTGGAAAAAATGTAAGAATTTCCGTTCTAGGATCATTGGAAAATTTCTTCATTTATAAGTAATTTAAGAAATATGATTTTTTACAGATTTTTTTACTTTTCTTAATGTGACATAGGAAACAAAATGCCCTAAATTTATTTATTTATATATATTTCTTCGTACCGTCGAGACTCAATTTTGTGCCTCCGCTATAAAATAAAACTGTACTGAGATTGACTCTCTTTCGAGAATATAATATAGAATCATATAACATAATTCAATATAGAACCTTGACAAGTACACTTACGATTACTTGAAATTTTAACTACCTATAAGAAATGTATCAGCTATACCAAAAATGCTTTTCTGCGTTTTATATCAAGAATTTTTGAATTTCAATTTTTAAAAAAAACAAATAAATTCACAAATATAGACATTATAATTTGTTTTTAAAAATGAAATTGACAAAATTGAAATCTATAATATCATTTAAATCGTCTGTCTTTGCCACCGCTTTCAATCGAAATAAACAAAATATTTTTAAGCCTGAAAAGGAAAGTGTGCATTTGAATTCTATTACGTGTTGCTATTCATTTTCAGACTTAAATTCACAAAAAAGTTTTCTTTGCATAACATAATTCTATAACATTGTTACTGTCGTAATATTTTGATTCTGTAACTCTAGATAACAAGAAGATTTGTGCCCGTCTAAGACGGGCTATAAGCTTGTCACAGATTTATCACTGTGATTGTCACTTTTTTATTAACGAAAGTTGTAGTAGAAAATCTCATGCGCAATGACAGAGTGCTTAAGAAATAAAAAAAAGTATGGAAAACAGAACTGATGAAACAATTGACAATAACTTCCAACTGGTAACAGAATTCTTCGTACTAAGTTGCCTGTGGAGGAATTAAATAAAAAAAGAAAGTAAAAGACCGATACTTCATAATTCGACAAAAAGATCTCCTGTAAGTGGAAAAATAAATTATTTCCAGTATAAATTCTATTTAATATTAACGGAGTTCTGGGTCGATGAAGCAACGTAAAATGAAAAAAAGAAGAGAACCTGCTTAACTCAGCCAAAAAAAAAACACCTGTCAAATAGCAATTACGTCCGTTGGATACTTTGAAGATATTATAATTTAGCAAAAGAATTAATTGTTTCCAAACACACAGAGAAAAAAGAAACAAAAAAATGCTAAAAGATTATATTAGGAAAATAAATTGATTCTTTTATAACTCCTATTTGATATGAAATCATCACAGATTAAAAACATTATCTGTGTGTATGCTATTTTGTAGATAGACTGTCTGGTCTGAATCTCTTTGGCACCGAGCCAAACCAAACCACGTGATCGTCACCGATTTTCCTGGCCTTTTCTATTATAGATTAAAGTTCAGAATGTACGAAGCACCGAACATGATAATTTGTCTGTAAATAAGGTTTAATCTACATCAGGGCTTCTTATACTACGAGTATCGATCTCGAATGGGGTCCTGCACACACAGTCAAAAGCTTCAAAGCTTTTGTCAATTTCTTCAATATAAGCGAGCAAAAATGTTTCAGAAAGTCACCTCAAGTTAAAATATTTCATCGGAATTTTGCCGAATAATTGACGATCGTCGAGTGAGGATTATTTCACTTACGCAGGGCCGGATTAAGCCTTCTAGGGGCCCGTAGCCAATACAAGTCTCGGGGGCCCCTTTTTCTCTTTATAATAAAACCAGATATTTCAGTATTGATTTTAATTTAATCTCTTCATAAGTAGTTTTAAGTAGCAAATTTTGACGAAATGAAATAGTAAATCATTTAATTGGGAATCACTTTCAGGAGAATTGATTTCAGTATACTGCGTATAGAAAAATGCAAATTAAAATTTAACAGTAATTTCAAAACAGTAAAAAAAAATGACAAAACATTTATAACACAATCTAAATTCTATTTAATTATAGGATCGGACACTTTTTAAATTAGAAGCAACATATTTTTTCAAATTTATAGAACAACATAATATAAAACTTGCACAAGGTAATTAATTAGTAATGTTGTTAGAATAATGTCCCAAATTTAACAGTTACAATTGATAAAATTTAGCAAAATTAATTTAAATATTAATTGAAATTAAAATAAAATAAAAACTATTTTTGCATTAAATAGAAAGGCGCATTTGCAGCTACTTCTAATGAAATACAAAGACAAATAATAGAAAAAACATAATGTAATAATAATACATAATTTTTTCTATTATATGCCAAATTTAAACGATACTTGATTTTAATCTGAATAATTCGAGTAAGTAAATTAAAACACAAATCTAAATTATTCTGAAAGTACCGCAAAAAAAAAAAAAAAATCGAGGCCTAGGGCCCCCTAAAGTTACGGGACCCGTACGCAGTTGACTACTTTGCCTATTTAATAATCCGGCCCTGCATATTGGGTTTTAAGAAGCATCTCAATTTAAAGAAATATCTTATTTACCAAATAATTATGTTCTACCAGATTTCATCTTTGCTTATCGTTAATAATACATTACTGTCTATTTTATTTGCCTTCATTTGGAAATTCAGAAATGGTACAAAAATGGTAGCGGAAAACGTTTCTGAGCCAAAAAGGGATTGCTACGAAACGTTTATAGTAGCCCTACTATACGTTGGAATGCTCTTCCCACCCCAGATTGTAAACTTGTTTGTGGGCAAAATAAAAGGCTGTGTGGACTACTTGTAAATTTATGAAGTCTAGCCCCATCAGAAATCAGACAACGAAAGGATGTCTCAGAATGTGCATCTAGGATTCCTGAGTTTTATCAAGAGCCCTTCCTCCCAAACATAAATAACTCCCCTTCCCTTGGGGAGAGGGGAGAGAAGGCGCCGTATGTGGGTGGTCCACTGTCTCTGCTATTTACAACCAGAATCTGAAAAGAGGATCTGTCCTGAAGAGAGCTTCAAAGATTCATTTGTGGTAAAGAAATATTCCTTTTTGAGTCTCCCAATGAATTTTTGAGAACAGACTTTGGATAATTTTGAACAAAGTTAGACGACGTAACTCAAAAAAGAGGCAGAGCACAATGAATGTTCACAAGTTCTTTTAATTTATGGATAAATAATAATAATAAATGATCCATCATTCCTTTTAAATTAGCAACAAAGAGGAATACGGTATATCTATATGTAAGGTTACCATACGTCCGGATTTCAAGCTTACGTCCGGGCTAGTGTCCGGATTTACGCCATTGAATGTAGCGAGAGAGAAATTCTGAGGTATTCGAAAAGGCTGACGTCATTCCGCCAATGAAAGAAGATTCATTGTTGATGAGAAAGTGGATGAGATTCCTTATCCAGGGTCCAGTTCAAACTGAATATTAAAGTTTTGTTTTAATTCTGTTTTTCATTAATATAATTTTGAATTACCAAGCATTAATAAAAGTTGTATCTTCTTTGCGTTCTGAAATCTTAATTTTTTTTTAATTCCTCAAACTCTTTCTAGTACTATGAAAGAGGGTTATTGGTAGGCAGCTTTTCTATATTTTGACCACCCTAAGTCCCTTTAAACCCTGCCCCTGGCATCCGGATTTCAACCAATAAAATTATGGTAATTCTAGCTATATGTCAATCGAGATTATTAATACGCTTAAGCTAAATAATTTACCCAAAGGAGTCGCTTTAATAATAATAAACATTCAGAAATTAAGACACTTGCTTTTAAAATATTGCACAATTACTGACGGGGGACAAAAACTTCTTGACAAGCTAAGTAGAGAGATATCCATTAAATAAAGAATCATTTAATGTGATAAGCAAAAGCTGATGGAACTAAACATGAAACGGAAGCTAGATAAAGGAGCAATGTTGTCTGACTGCTTATCCCGCAATTTCCGAGGGTAGGAAGTAAGTCTATTTTCTGCTGCATCTTGCGATCTTTTCAAGCTATTGTGATTATCTAGAACTATTACAGCGTTAAATCGTATTGTACTAATAAAGCCTTGCGCATAAATAACGATTCGCTTCGTTCAAACGCATTTGAACATGTTTGCGAACGCTGCATCTAATTAGCGATTTAAAAAAAATTCGGCAGTCAGAATGTTAATAACCCTGAGCAAAGTTGCTATAACTATGGACAGAAACCCAAATGCAACCGTGTAAAAAGAATATGGAGATAGCGAAACCTTTTATAGCAACTCTTCCACTGGACTCTTCATTATTTTAAAAACAAGTTATGAAAGCAATCTTTTTTTTTTTAACTTTTCATTAAGAACGGTTAAGTAATTGTTCTAAACAAATCTCCTTTTTTTTGCATACTTTTTAATTTCTCATTTCGTTTCGATTTCACTTTTCACTTATCCAAATTAGCGAAATGATGGAACAAAATGTTTCAGACATCTGATAAATTTTATCCTCATGCAGGCCCCATTGACAGAATCAGACAAAATTCTTTTTTGACCGAAATGTTCCTAAAAACGAAGGAAATAAAAATCCGGTTATAGCTAGAACTGATTCTTGAACCTTCTGACAATTATAGAATGCAGACAAATGTAGAAATGTAAAGTTCTTTTAATGTATGAAAAGTCATGCATTTCATGTTATGTTTGGAATTAATTTTTCATTTGAAAAAAAATCACTTTTCGAATAAAACTGGGTTAAATATTGAAATGTTCAGTATGAAAGGCTGTAATATGATATTTTCGCCCCCCCTGTCATCATCAGTGTCTTAATTTGTGGAAACGGCCCCGGGCATTGTATTTTTTCACCCCTTCATCGTATTTCAATTTAAAATGTAACATAAACGCATTAATACCCATTTGCCAACATGGGCAGTGGCGTAGCGAGATTAAGTCGCGCCCGGGAAATCAGATGATTTTTGCTTTTTTACCCCAATCCTCATCAGTAACTCAGGGCATGGTATCACTTTTATGTCACCTCATAAACGCAGCGATGGTTTGATCCCATAGCGCCCCCTAACATTGGCGCCCAGGACATCTATACCCCATTGCCCCCCTCGATCGCTATGCCACCGTGTCATTTACCTGAAAACGGAGGAACTACAACCAGATTTTAAAAGAACAGTATATTAGTTTTCAGAATGCAAACGCAAGGAAAGAGACGAAGGTATTCGAAAGACATTCCCCATCTTGACCTCCGTGAACCTTCCGTCCCTTTTTTTTCTTTCCTCTCCAGGTCCACCTACCCAAAGGCTGTAGGGTGGGGCATCTTAACCTTTCTCCACATGCAGTCTTTTCCAAAGGAAAAACATATCACGACCACAAAACCGGAAAACGTATAATAAAATGACTTATTATTTCATCATAACTTATAAAAATTTCAGTTTAAACTAGTTAGTTGGGTAACTTTTCTTTAAAAAATATCTGAATCATTTTCTGAAAAATTCTTGCTTGCAAATATTAAGAAATATACATGAAACAGGAATCGCGAAAGTTTTCACCACATTAAAATCATTGGCTCGTGATCCACTGTTTAAGAAGCTCTGGTGTAATATGTACGGAAGCCAGCTGGGAAAAAACGCAGCCATCACTTATTAAAATACCCAAAGGAAGTAATAAATAAATAAATAAAACTATCACAATATCATGAACAAAGTAATGCTCTCCCTGCCACATCACAAAGGCAGCACAGGAGCGCTCTTCTGTTCATTTACATATCCACCAGTGGAAATCACTGAACACAAATACCCAACAGGGGTGCGAAAGATTTAGATTTAATACTTTGATATTTGAATCTTTTAGCTTTCAGGCTGAAAAAAACTTAGCTTTTAAAGTGAATGAACCGCTCTTTTTTTGTATTTAATCATATCTCTAAATCTTAAGAATACTTTATCCATGGTTGTTTAAGAAAATATACATATATATACGAATTATGAGCTTTTGAACTGCATTTATCTACTTTCGAACTGCCCGAAAAACAGAAAAACACGTCTCCGCCGCTAGGAGGGTTAAAAAAACGTGACCAAAATAGAAGGACAGATCAGGCATGTAGAAACAAGTAATTTTCGTAACAGAACATGAGGTCAGAAATGCAAAGGGAATTCACTACAGGGGGTTCTTTGTCATGGAATTAAGTAAAAGAAAAAGATGCACCAGATGAAATGTATAACACAGGTTGAACGGAGTACAAATTTACGCAGTGTCAGCAACAAACCTTTGGAATACATAAGGAGTGTTGGAGGAGAATAAGTTAAGTGTTCAAAGGACTTGCCATCTGAGGCGATAAACGCTTCGCATGTCGTTATTCACGAAACTGTGTTGTTATGCTATTGTAAATTTGCATTCCACTCAATCTGTGTTGTATATTTCATGTAGTGTATCCTTTTCTTTTACTTAATTCACTGATCCCTCTGTAGCGAATCCCCTTTGCATTTCTGACTCCAGGCTCTATTGCGAAAATTACTTGTTTCTGTATACTTGACCTACCCTTAAAGTTTGGCCACGTTTTCTTGAAACATCCTGCATACACCACCGACGCTGCTTCTCGGTTCCTATAACGCAATTTCTCTCTGTCCAAGAAAGGTAGGAAATAAACATTCATGGAGAATTTAATAATCAGGAAAAGGACGCTCATAATATTCAAGGTTTTTACGAAACTGAACTGCCATTATTCTTTAAAAATAGGTTGACAATATTCCATATAAAGTAAAAGGTGAGGAAGGAATATTCTTCAGATGATCTTTTTTTTTTCAAATTAAACTAAGTTAATTTCTTTTTATATTTTTTTTTATATGTATAGCGTTATTTGCAGGTACTGTTCCTGCGGATAAAACGTTATTTGCAGGTACAGTGCTTGTGCCTGTTCTTGTCTGATCACCTTAATTAAGAAGCATCGGGAGCGGTCAGTACTTGGGAGGGTGACCGCCTAAGGAACACTGCGTGCTTTTGGCTCTCTTTTTGAGTTCTTGACTCATGGACTTTGTTAGTTTATACCAGATCAAGTAGAATTAGTTTCAACGGTTACAATATCTGCGGATAAAATGTTATTTACTATTTAAGAATAAATAATGAGTTGTCGTGAATTTTTTCGCTAATCTTAATAATTTAAAAAAAATATATTTTTAAATATATTTCTGGACATTATTTCTCATTGCTGGATTTACATTCAAACTGTTTTTTCATTTCTATAGATATGTAATAGTTTGTTTTTAATCCACTGTTAAAAACTGAAGTAGAGAGATGCTGTTTATTATCGAATTCTACCTTTTTTTTTTTTTTTTTTTTTTTTTGATAATGGGATTAGAAGGTACTGTATCTTTGGATAAAACGTTATTTATTAGGTAGTGTATATTCTGTTTAAATTATTTCTCTTCTCTAGGAGTAACTGAAGAAACCTCGAAGCAAATATTCATACATTTTTCTATTTAAATCATATGCAAGCATTGAGTTGCGGAGGGAGTAAGAATATAGTTATTTAAAATTAACAAGGTTTAGAAAAAAGAGCAAAATCAAATAAAATATTGAATTTATAGACATCGGTTTTAAAAATAATTAGGGAAAATACAAATTCTTAAACAGATTGTTTAAGTATTTGCTAGTACAAAAATTTTCTCCCAACTTGCTGTCCGGATTCCAACCCGTAACCCTTCGGTTAGCAGTTAAACGCTTTACTATCATGCCGCCCGGCTGTGGTGTGCAAAGGTACGAAATTATTTAGTTACTTTCTTTAGCCTCTCACTGTTCGTTAAAATTTTTAGCGATGGCTAATTCTGCATTTCCTTGGTTGCAGATTTGCATTTTGTAAATGGGATTATAGCAGATTCAAACTATTGACTTTGGGGTTTCCGTCAACTGCAAAGGGATATCTTTCGGGTCTTTGGCGCTCATTAGGATAGGAAAATTGTTTTTTATTGATAATTTGCCATGAGGTTTCATTTTATGAATGAAAAAAAATCAGTAAATATATTTTCTCTATCAAATTCAATCAGATGAATTAGAAATCAGCTCTCAAGACCAAATTAAATGTGAAACAAAAACGTCACATGTCTCCAATGAGAAACTGAGGATTCTCACAAAGTAGCATTAATATTTCTTTTAATAATCTCATAAACGCAGAACATTTCAAGTGAAAAAAGAACATTTTAAAATTTCTACAGAAGCATATTGAATTTGACAAAAACCTGCAAGCAATCCGAAGGTACAGTATACCTGCAAATAACGTTTTATTCGCAGGTACAGTACCTGTAAATGATCACATCCTTTTTGGATAGCTTTATATTATAATTTATTAGTTAAAAATGGAAAAATACGGAATATATTTTCAAGCTGAGACAAAAATTAAAAAACTGGGACTATTCCGGCAAACCCTGAACTCCCTGCCACTTAGATTACAGTAAAGTGACCAGACATTAAAGATTAGCGGAACAGTCCAAATTAATTAACCGTTTGTCCTGAGTTTGAACGAAATGTCCCGGTTTGTTCCGAATTTTATCTGTAAGTAAATTTCTTGTATCAAAAAAGAGTAATTATAGATTTAATTTTTCAAAAAGTTGGAAAAAAAGTTAGCTCCTGAAGAATTCTTCTTCCCAACTTCTTTAAGTAAAATTCTAATATAACCTGTGTAAAATGAATCAGTTTGAAATAGTAAAACTAATATCAAAATATATTTTTTATGTTTCTTTATCTCTCCCTGCTTTTATTTTCTGATTTTTTTTTATTAAATACCTAATTTATTTTCTGAATTTCTTATTTATTTAAATACTTTTTGGCTCTATACTTTCAGGAAAATAAATCAAATGATTTATAATATCTACAGTGTTTTCATTCAATAGGAGTGGCAACACTAAAAAAGAAATATTCGTCTCGATACATGGAAACAAAGTTTATAATTAATAAAAAAATTAAATCTTCAATTAATTATCACAAAACTTTCATTAAAACTTTTCTTATGCTTCATAGTATTTGTGCTCAAAAATTTGAAGGAAAGAAAAATCTATTCAGTAGTTTGGATTTCTATAGCTTACAAACATTTTATGCATTTCACTTTTATTTATATAGATTATTTATATCGATTGGAGGGAAATTCACAATGCACAACGGTTAAAGCCGGATTCAGACCTGTAGGTGCCTATAGGCAATGCAAGTTTCGGGGCCCCAACCCCTACTTTCAAAACCTTTTATTTTTATTTAATTTTTATATAAACTCAATATTATGATGTACTGAAATAACAAAACATTTTTTGAGGGGCATCTTAAAGGGAAAAAAATGGTTTTAGAATCTCGAGCATAAAAAATTAAAATTTAAAAATAATTTTAAATAAACTGGTAAAAAAATTACTACAGTTTTTTTTTACGCAGTTTAAATATTTTCATACAAAGTTTGCCTGGACTGTTGACTTGCGACACATTGATCTACTAAGACATTTGAAAACATGAAAATTATCCCAAGATTAATGTTCTGAAACTTAAACGATACTTGATTTTTATTTCAGTAAGTTCTAGTAGACAGCTTTTGTAAATCTAATGAAAGCTGTGAAAACAATTTAAAATAAATAATAATAAATTGGGTGCCAAAAAGTTGCGGGTCCCATAGACAGTTGCCTAAATTGCCTATTTGGTAATCCGGCCCTGACAATGGTTCTCTTTTTAATACACAAAAAATCAAAATTTCGAGGCCGGAAAAATTATTTATTTTCTTTGGAGATCTGCGCCACAAAACCGTCCAGCAATCTCTCTGTTTTTGAAAGAAAAATACTTTTGCGTAAACTTGAATATACTTATCAGATAAATGATAAATGCAGCTCAATGAGTCATGTGCTATCAGTCTGAAAGGGCAAATGTTGCTTCTCTTTCTGTCTGACTAGTTTTTCCGTGAAATGATTCCAGACGGTATTGATCACACTATATTTTATTGTTTTACGCAACAGATAATATGTTTTAGACTATATATATTTTTTTCTTTCAAATTCAAAGAGAATCCGAAAAACAATCAAAAGAAAAAAATAATCGTATACGTTGCGACTACCTTTAATAGTTTTTTGAAATTAAAAAAAATCAGTAGCAGAAAATTCCGGCATTTTTACTTAATTTATTTTTAGGAACATCTAAGTCGTTGAAGAAAATTTTGATTTATTCCACCGAAGACGCAAAAATAAATTTCTAGGTCGAAAAGAATCGTTCACTAAATGTACCATTTTTTACGGTTCCATACAATCTTACTAGATAACAAATGGGAAAATGCGATAAAAATATCAACCACAACTAAGCTGTACGAAATTCTTTAAATTTCAAGACGTGAAGACATATTCTCATCCATATTCAACCCTAATTCCTGATCTAGCTGTAGGGTTACCATAGTTTTTTAGTTGGAATCTGGACACCCCAGGGGTAGGGGTGTTAAAGGTAGGTGTTTTGGAGGGGGATTAAAATATAGAATAAAATTCTAAATTGCGCCTACGACCCTCTTTCGTAACATTGGCATAGAGTTTGAAGAAGTGAAAACAATTTAAGACGTTAGAATACAAAGAATATTCTTTTTTTTTAATGTTTGGTAGTTCAACATTATAGTAATGAAATACAGAATTAAAATAAAACTGCCACAACTTAATTTTCAGTTTGAACTGGAGCCTGGGTAAGGGGGCTCTTCCACTTTCTCATCAACAATGGATGAAAACAGTGTGAAAATGCGTTTTATTTCATTGGCAGAATGACGTCAGTTTTTTCGAATACGTCAGATTTTCTCAATTACAATCAAATTTCTCTCTCGCCGCATTCACTGGCGTAAATCCGGACATTTTGAAGATCCGAACACTAGTCCGGACGTGAGCTTGAAATCCGGACAGTCTGAACCTAATCCGGACGTATGGTAACCCTATTAATACATGGGGACCCTATGGTGCATGAATTGGTGAAAACAACTACAAAACACTAACGAAAAGTATACGTAGAAAGAAGAATAGCTTTTAACAAACAAAGTACATTACGTGTGCAGCTTTAGGAGCGTGGACTGAATGTTTTTTTACGAAACAATATATGTCTTTTAGAATTCCAGATTTTCTACCTTACCAAAGGAAAAAAGCACATGTGTGGGCCTCGGAATTTTGATATTTTGCTTGTAGAAATCGAAAGCAAGCCGCTGTCCGGAGTGATGCCTAATAAACAAAAAAAAAAACATCCAAACAAACAGGAACGATCCCCGGTTAGCATATAACCGACCAAGAAAATAACCGAGCTAGCTGATTGGCTGCTACCCTTAGCGTCTTCATGACGTCATGTTTATTTCGCGCCGGCGACAATTGAGCACTTTTTTTGGTTTTTACAGTTTACATTACTCAGTTTTTTTTAAATTATAAATCAGCTTTTTTTGCCTCAAGATTTCTTGTTTTTTGGAAGATAAACTTCCATCTTCCTTTGCAAATGAGATAGAATCAATCTCATCGAATACTATTGTTATTCGCCCTCTCCAATACAGGCTGAACAAGCTTACAAGAATGCATGTGGCTTAATTGGAACTTATCTTCCTATCCAAAAAAATGGTTTAAATACCTTGAGAGCTCTTGGACAAGAAAAGAATTGTGGTGCCTTGCCTTCAGAAATGAGGAAGTAAGGGGCCACAACACCAATAATTATTCTAAAGTTTGCATCAGAATTTTCAAGGACCAAGTGCTTTGTAAGGTCAAAGCCTATAACGTTTTGACCCTCCTAGATTTTGTTGCAAAGCACTCAGAGAATTTTTATGAAAAGAAATTCAGAGACTTTGCCAACAATAGATGTGCTAGTAGGAGACATTTTCTTTTATCTTTAAAAACCAAAGCCTCCACTATTACTAAAGAATCAATTCAGATGGTTGACAGAGACACATATTGTTAATGGAGACAATGATAATTGAACCCAAAAACTGGATGTTGTTCTTGCCCTGTTGGCTTATATGGACGCTATTGCAATCACCAATATTCAGTTTTTGTGCATTTTGACATTGTCTCCAGTAATTTCCCACTATTCAGACTCGCTATTAACACCAAATATCAATTCTTGCGCTTGGAGCTAAAGCTCCTCCATTGGAGTTCTATCAACCATACATTCAAGAAAATCCGATTGCCTGTGAAGTTGCTGAGGAAGTGGTGCCAGAGGAAGTGTTAGAACTTTCCTCAAATATTACTGTACAAAATGAAGATAGCTTTGAGCCTAATGAAACATCTAATTCTGACGAACAAAAACAAAAAAATCTCCAAGAGATAATAAATGAGTTTTCCGAGAAAGATACAAAATTTAATTCATCATTGAATGGACTAAATAAATTTTTGTCACGACTCAGAAATGTTAAAACTCAAGGAAATTGGGGAAGTTTTTTACATACAGCTGGAGGTAGTATTCCACTTCGTTACAGAAATGGCTCAGCAATTAGAGTTCAGTCCACATCACTCTCAAGGCGTCTTGCAAATCTAACCCGTGGCAGCAAACGTTTATCTTTAAATGTTAAATTAAACCAGCCTATTGCGAAACACCATTAACAAAATTAGAAAAAATATTCCATTGTCAAAAAAATTAAAGTGATTTCATCCTTAGTATTTTGATCCATTTATTTTTTTCATTCATCATTTTGAAAATGCATGTTAAAATGAAAAAAAAAAAAAAAAAAAAACATCATCTCAATAAATACCACCTATTCAACCACCTTTAATAATTTAATACGTTTTTAACTTCGTCTGATTTATATATAAAAAATGTATAATATAGTGGAATTTGGGAGAACATACTTTACATCCTCTCTAATTTAATAAACATGCATATATATATATATATATATACAGTAAAACCTCTATAGAGCGACCACCATTGGTTTTCCCAAAATTCGGTCTTTGAGAGAGGTGGTTTTTAATAGAGGTAACGTTAAAAATTACCTGTTATTCGACTTCTAATATCATATAAACACATTTTCATACAAAAAGTAATTAATTTATAAACATCTAATAAGAAATCTTTAATTTTTTACTATAAAAGAATTTAAGAAAAAAAAAAGAGAAGAAATTATTATTTATCTAAACTTTTAAAGATTTTACAAAGCTAATATTTAATTCATTGAATAAATATTAAAACATTTAATTATCTTTGTGATATTTAAAACTTTCTTCAAATTTCTGCTATTAAAGGATGCAAAGAATTCATAAATTTTTCAAAATTTTTTTCTTAAGTTCGAGATCGAGTAATCGACCAAACCAAAAAGAAATTCTAATAATAGTGGCCATTAAAAGATGGAGACTTTGCTAAGTGCTCTTTGAATGAAAGTAAATTTAACACTGTCTATGGCAGAAATTTCCTTTCCAAAAAAAATAATGGTCGTTAAGAGAGTTGATCTCTTAGAGAGGCTTTATTGTATTTATATATATGTATATAACGAAATATAATTTTAAAAGGTTAAAATCCTAAAGTTTTTAAAATCTTCACAAAACTGAATAGCTGCGAACAAAAAATGCAATCAATGATTTAAATCCCCTTTTTCAGGAATTAATTCAATCTCATGTATTGAGTTGTAACTTAAGTCATTAACATCTAGAGAAAATAACATTGTTCAAGAATTTATAATATTCATAATTTTCCAAAAATTATTTCCTTATTTTTTAAATGATTATTAAAAAAATTCTATAACAATTCTATGTCTTACAATGACGAATAAGAACGAATTTTTAAAGTAATAAATTAGATTTATGCTTAAAAAATTTCTTCAAAACAAAAAAAAAAATTAAATGCAGCAACGAAAATATTTTTACTGAAAAAATTCCACTAAATAAATGTTGAATAATTGTATTATCAGAATTATTTCAGTTTAAAATAATTTTAGTTCAGTCAAACCTCATTAACATAGACACACGCTGAAAGCAAACGTACGAATTTTATTACATTCTTAAAATTCGTCTTTAAAAAGTTTAAGAATAGTATTCATTTAGTGATAACAGATAGCAGCACTACTGAAAAATATTTTAAAATAAGAGGATTCGTAATACTCTATCTGATGATTGTAAACTGTTCTAGTGCGTTTCATCTGAAATTACTTCAAGCTATTTTTATGTTTATCTTGCTGATATTTACTTTCATGTTAATTATACACTTTAATTCATAAATATTTTGCCGTCTAGAGAGCATATGAGTTGTTTTACAATTTGGTGGAAAGGCGTGACGTCAGTGAGCTAACCAATCAGCGAATCATCTCTGTTCCGAATTGAAGTAGAGGTCGGTTATATGCTCCAGGTCGGTTCATGCGTTGGCCCCATCCCCCCTTCAAACATTCCCTATTTTTGTTCAAAGCCAGACTGAGAATTCCATCCAAGGTCAGAGGATTTTCTCCCCTCCAAGCAATAGCAGTATGTAATGATATAGGATTTCCTTTCGTTGCCCCCCTTCCTTCATTCCCTCCCGTAGTTCCTTCCGAACCGACGCAAATTTCCCTGTCGACAGGGCAAAGATAGGCAGTGTGCTGCAGATAATTTGTGCCTCTAGGCATTTTGCTCTTTTCTTTATCTGTTCGCATCTACCCTGCTGTAAGCCAGAACCCCTAAGATTTACCCTCCGTCAATCAAGCATAATATAGAAGGGAAGTGGAGTTCATTCAAATGGCTTTGAGTGTGTGGTAGGGAAACGAAAGTCATTCTCTTCCACTAGTTTAAAATCTGGCACCACTAGTTGCATGTCACGCTTTACTTCGGATATTTTTACGTATTTTCTCTCCTTAGGTATTATGTACGTATATTCTCTAGCTTTTCATAAGCCGTAAATTTGGAGTTTCAGAACAATTTGTCTGCAGTATAGATAAATGTTTTTCCAAGAGAAACACATGGGAGGGACTTAAAGCGAATCTTCTTAAGTTATGGATTTCATCATGAAATGAGGTGAAGAAAAAATGTGCATAAAACTGCTACTATCGAATTCCAGGCAGTTAGTAAATAAAAATATTCAAAATATAAGTTTTCATGAAAATTTGTCTAAATTAAACTCAATTTAATTTTATCGAACGCTGATTGACTTTAAATTCTTGATTATTTGAACCTTATATGTGCACACTCTAGTTATCGCTAAATATATTTTCGCACAAAAAATGGAAAATTATTAAAAATATTATTTAATATTAATAAAATAATATTAGTATTATTTAACAAAAAACGAAGGAGAATGGGAAAAGATTCTAGCTTAAACCCGTCCATATTAAATGCAAATAAATAAAATAAAAATTTTAATATACCGCGTTTTTAAAACGGACTAAAAAGTAAAAAATAATTTCTTCTAGCCCCATAGAGATTTATAACCCCCATGCAGATTTAAAACGTAAACGCGGGGCGCATGCAATAGATAATAGATGCATAAGTAGTTTATTTCAGTCACTAACAATTTTTTTGCAATGGAAATTATATGAACTGTTGTGTGAGTTTTCTCAACGGCAGCTACTCCGTACACTCCTTACTATTAAATATTGCATGCGCCCACGTTTTTCACTTTACATCTGTATGGGGCTAGAAGAAATTATTTTTTACTTTTTAGTCCGTTTTAAAAACGTGGTATATTAAAATTTTTATTTTATTTAAATAATTATTTTTTGCTTTTTAGTCTTCCGTGTGTGAAATTTTGCAATCGATTTTAACTATCTTGATGAGATTATGATGGAGACATGTGGCAAATTTCAGGTTTATTTCAGTTTCTCTTCACCTGATCATAAATAGAAAATTGTTATTTGCCTGAAAAATTAAGTTACTTGACGCAGAAACCTTTGTGGAAACAACTAGCACCCGAACAGCATTTTATCTCGGCCCCCCCCCCCGCCTCTGGAATTTCACGGCAAACAAATCATTGTCACTCTGGTATACCAAAAACCCTCCCTTCCGAACTTCAATCCACTCTTCGATGTTCCCCCACTATTCGCGGTCGAGATTTCCCTTCCTCGCTATTCACGAGTGACGCCTGGACAGCGCCATCTATCGAAGCTCTGGGTCGGTAAAATACAAAATATGAAATAAAAAAATAACAGACAAACAGACAGACAAGAAAGCGAATTAATATTTTATTGTCATCTAGTTCTGAGCTATGTTTATAGTTTCAAGTCTCCAGTTCATCGGGAAGTTAGTTTAAAATTCATTGCAAAATTTGTACAGAACAGACAGACAGATAGATAGACAGACAGACAGATAGACAGACAGACAAGAAAGCGAGTTAATAAAAACGTGGTAAAAAAAAAAGTTATGATGTTATTCTCAAATTTGATTCCCTTAGTTAGGAAAACTAGAAAAGCACCTCGTTCTTTTCAGCTACTGTCAGGTGACGAATTAAAAGAAACAATGTCTAAAACAAGTTCACAATCCTATGCCCATCAGAAAAATGAAGTATTAATGAATGATAACTAATAGTTCTTAGTTATAGTTAACTAATAGTTTCTTAGTTATATTTACATTCAAACGTTTAAGACGCCCTATTCTAAAAACTTTCACTATTCAAAATATTATTTGAAAGCAGTCTTTTAGTATCTGACATTGATTGGTTTGTAATTTTAAAATAAACTTGATTCGGAAATTTTGTTATTGAAAAACAGCTTTGTCTTTCCAAGTGATCTAGTGGAAAATCAGAAAGACAAAAATCCGGCTGGTGTGGAAGTTTGAAGAGGGGGATGCCATCTCAGGTGTCGTCCTTGTCATTCAAAAAGTAAGAGGTCCGTCCCAAAATATCTCTCGTGTTACTTCAAAACGTGACGTAATTGTAACTAAACTACACTAAACAGAAAAACAACAAATAGTATAGGATAAGTAATGAAGCAGGGTGGATGGTATCAGTAATGATTTTGCCGGAAAGAAAAGTTATATTGATTTGCTAAAATGGCCTCACATTTTTAATCACTCCCCCACGGTTGATTCAGATTCTGTGCCCCTAAAGGGAATGCCAGTCGCCCCACACAATCTGTCTAACCCAGACATGGGCAAACTACGGCCCGCGGGCCAACTCCGGCCCGCCGGAAGGTTTTATCCGGCCCGCGGATAGAATTTTAATTTGCCGGTCCGATGGAAATTAAAAGAAAATATGATTTATATATTATATATCCATCTCCTTTTCTACTTTGTTTAAATATTTTTTTTTCTTCCTTTTTTTCAAAGGGCTGATGATCGTTTTAGTTTCTCTATTTTTGTTCTACAAAACATAAATCGACGGAAATAGCAAGCACAGACGGTGTTGGCGCCAGTGCGTCTGCCTTTCGCTCGCGCCCTCTGGTTGTTATGTTCTTTTTTATTTGATTTATTGGTGGTATTTCCGGTTTCATTTCTGTTGAAAATCATTCTGTTCTTCGCATTCAACCACATCGCAACGATGTGTTTCTGTACATTACTCGCACTGCATATTCTATAGAAGCTATCCATCGATAAAAATTTGACATCACAATTAGAGTCAAAGATTGGCCAGTTTAAATTTTGCTCCATAGCTACGGATGAAAGCACTGATATAAATGATACTGCTCAATTAGTATTATTTATAAGAGGTGTTGATGAGAACTTTGAAATTACCGAGGAACTGGCGTGCATGCGTTTTTTAAAGGGAACTACAAATGGCTGTGATATTTTTCGTGAATTTCAGGAAGGGCTTTTAACTTTGAAAGTGCCTATAACAAATATATGTAATATTACGACCGATGGAGCACCAAATATGACAGGAAAAAAATCTGGATTTCTTGGACTCTTTAATCAAAACTATCCCGGGAACAATGTTGTTTTTCTACATTGTGTTATACATCAAGATGCTCTGTGTAAATCTGCATTGAATATGAAACCCGTGCTTGATGCAGTCGTGAAGCTTGTAAATACTATTCGATCTCGTGGGCTTACTCACAGGCAATTTCGAGATTTTCTTCAGTCCGTGCAGTCTGAATACTCTGATGTACTGTATTACACGAAAGTAAGGTGGCTTAGTGCAGGATGTGTTTTCGAGCGAGTTTGGCAGCTGAAAGACGACATTGTGTCGTTCTTCCATGAGAAACAGTGTTCTGCGGAGTGCGAAATGTTAGAAGATACAGAATGGCTTTCGGACTTTGCATTTTTCACAGATCTTCTTTGTCATATGAACAACTTGAATATCAAGATGCAAGGGAAAAATCAATTTAACGACGATATCTGGGCCCATCTCAAAGCTTTTAAACTAAAACTTAATCTGTTTGCTGGGCAGCTAGCTAAGAACGACTTGTCTCATTTCTCGAGGTTAAATTCAATACCCTCAGTAAATGAAGAGAAGCTTAAGAATTATGAAGATGGCTTGAAAAAACTGCATTTTGAGTTCGAACGCAGATTTCAAGATTTCAGTGCCATTCAAACAGAATTGGATATTTTACCATACCTTTCAACGTAAATTGTGAAGCAATGAGGTCAGATTTGCAGCTTGAATTAATTGAGTTGCAATCTAACAATCATCTCAAGCAGTCGTTTCTAAATATGCCAAAGTTAGAGTTTTACAAATCATTATCGAAAGTAAGTTTCCCAAATTTAATATCTCACGCCCAGAAAATCAGTGCTATGTTTGCTTCATCTTATATATGTGAACAAGTGTTTTCAACTATGAACCTTAGAAAGAATTATTTCAGAAGTAGACTGACAGATGAGCATTTAGCCTCGTTCCTTAGAATCAGTATATCTCACTTCGAACCTCAATATAAGGAACTTTTAAAAATGAAATCGCAATTTCATTCATCTCATTAACATATTTAAATTGTAATACTTGTATATTGTTTTTAAAATTTTAGAAAAATTTCTCTTGGCCCGTCAAACTTTTTTTTTCGATTTTTTGCCCGCGACCGAAAAAGTTTGCCCATCCCTGGTCTGACCCATAATTACCTGTAGATAATTATGTTTACACTCTTGTTTTATTTTATCACCCCATGTGTGTTGTCTATACTTTTTGCAAATGAGGGAAGACAAAAATAAGTCACCACGGACAGTAGACAGGGACTACCTATCTTATATTCCAGTGACCCGGGAAAGTGGAAAGCAAATTTTATATACGGACAAGCTCTCTATTCTTAAAGACATCATAAGAATATTTCACAAAAAGGGTTAAAAAACAAATTTTATAAAAACAATTTGAAAGTTTAAAAAAAAATTACTAAACTTTCTTAGAAAATTTTATGTATCCTAACTTTAATCACTTAAATAGGGCTCAAATAAGGAATTCAAACAGGTGTTTGTATGAAACTTTTGTTACATTAGAATTATATAAATAAAAATGCATTTCATTTATCTAGTACTTGGAAAAGAAATTATAAAATAAGTACGAATATCTTAATTCTCATCGAAAAAAATGTACGAATATGTTCACATACGAATAATAATGAAAAAATTATATACATTACTTTTCTGTCTATAGACATTATATTGAAACTCTAAATATTGAAATAAATCTTTAATTAACACAGATTTATTTCACATGCATCCTTAAATTTATCAATCAAAATTTACAGAAATAACACTTAAATATTTTATCTATGACAAAGTAAAAATTCATTGCATGAAATTAGGAGATATACTATTGCAGAAAAAAAATACTGATTCCGACATGAATTAAAATTATAAAGTTGTTATTTTATCTATGACGTATAAGATTGCTCTTCCTTATTATTTCAGTAAACATTATTTGTGCTCATGAAAAAGGGGAAACATTACTGAAAATTTTTGAAGGCTTTAGGGTGTCCGAAATGTTATAAATTTCTCTTCCGGGCTTTTGATAAATCAAAAGTGCTCATAATTTTATGAAAGTCTTTTTTTTATCTGCTTTCGCTATACTCAAAAGAGCTAATTCACAGGCTTTTTTGTCCCATTGAAGCTCTGAGGTATGAAAGTATCAGTTTTAGTTTGCTGAAAGATCTCTCCCAGCTTGCAATAGATGTTACTATCGTCAAAAATATCCGCAGAGCTATTTGGAGATTCGGAAAGATGCTTTCAATCTGCATAGCTGAAATGAATTGCAGTAGCCCTTCAGCTTTTTTTTAAATTTCTTTTCTGGCATTCGCTTCTAAATGGAAGATTCAAAATTTTCATAGATAAATTATAGATGCTTAAATACTCGTATTTATCTGACATATGAACGTAATCGAAAGAATTCCAGCTTTATTTTGGGCCATATTAATTTTTATTTTTGTTTTACCACCGAGGCAAAATTTCGCAACTAAGATACAATGAGTAGCAAATCAATCATTTCATGTTGGAGAATGTTTGAAAGTAGCTAAATATTACCGTTCAAAAATGAGGTGACTGTGTGAGATAAATATACAAAAGATGCTTGGAGCAAAGTTTCTAATAGAATTATCATAATAGAATATGATACATTTAGATTCACTCACTTTAAACTGTGTAAAAATAAAGTTAACGAAAATCGCAATAAGGAATTTTATGTACGTTTATAATTAAATTAGAAAAATTTGTTATTAAAAAATAGATTTTCCCACACTTTGGTGAAACCATTTAAATTTTTAAGAATATTGGGAATAAGAGCTTTTAAAAAAACGTACATTTCTTTTTAAAACAACTAATTGATTCCTTAACCTTTTGCACTGTGTCGCGTCAGACTCGACATTCTGAATTACGCATCTTTTACACATTCTTGTTGGATAGCGCTTATTATGAAAACCATATAAAAACAAAAACACATATTAATTTTTAGTAATTGAAACAAATTAATAACAATATATTTCAACTTCCTAAAGCGATAAATCAATTCTTGCACTCACATACGTATAATATTATCTTTCGGAGTTCAAAAGGTTTATTTTGCGGCCCCTGGTAACTGCGCCCAGGGCATGTTTCCTACCTGCCCCACTCTAGGTAGGCCATCCATTAATTATAAAACAAGTCCTCAGTGATTCCTTTTCTTATGAATACCATCTGACTTGCCCCCTAGCCTTTACAAGAGCAATGTGGACTCCGGTGTGAATTTTTAAGTCATTCATTTTTTGAAAACGTGAAAAAACTGGAACTCCAGCAAAAACATAGAAAAGGCGAAAGAAACAAGCGACCAATCTGGGAGACGTACTTATCTTATTTGCTATTTTGATACGGCTATCCTGATTTCGACATGTTCTAGGGCAGAATTCTTCCTTTCCCATCGCCGGCGCCGTCTCAGAATTTCTCACTGCCTGCTCTTTGCTGCTGTAGGTACCGAATCAAGAAAGTGATTCACCGAATCTCTGGACTAATTTGATCGACTTATATTTTTGCACAAAGAGAAAATGAGGATTGGACATAAGAGCATCGTATTTCGCAACATTTTTAAAGTGAGTATTGCATCAATTTTTATTACTACTGAACTAGAGACATCTAACAGGGATATAATATTGAATTTTAAATATCATGGATCACAAGTTTTGCGCTTGTAATCATTCGTGAAGAGGAGTTATGGAACCTAAAGAAAAATCTTATGACTGTGAAGTATGCTGGAAAGCATTCACTACAAATACTAGCTTAAGAAGACACTTACATATTCATAGAAATGAAAAACTTTATGCTTGTGATGTTTGTGGTAATGCATTCTCCAAAAATTGTACTTTAAAAAGACATTTACGGACACATACAAAAGAAAAACCTTATGCTTGTGAAGTCTGTGGTAGAGCATTCAGCCAAAAAAGCACTTTAAGAATTCATTTACGGATTCATACAAAAGAAAAGCCTTTTGATTGCGAAGT
>BGPR01000002.1:7523687-7565766 GCA_013235015.1 Araneus ventricosus | reverse complement strand
AAAAGCACTTTAAGAATTCATTTACGAATTCATACAAAAGAAAAGCCTTTTGATTGCGAAGTCTGTGGTAAAGTGTTCCAAGTAAAAAGTAATTTAAAAAGTCACTTACGGACACATACAAAAGAAAAACCGTATGCTTGTGAAATCTGCGGTAAAGCTTTCTTTGAAAATGGTACATTAAAGCAACATTTATGGATTCATGCAGAAGAAAAACCTTATGCTTGTGAAGTATGTGGTAGAGCATTCAGCCAAAAAAGCACTTTAAGAATTCATTTACGAATTCATACAAAAGAAAAACCTTATGCTTGTGAAGTCTGTGGTAGAGCATTCTCTGCAAGCGGTACATTAAAGCAACATTTACGGATTCATACAAAAGAAAAACCTTATGCTTGTGAAGTCTGTGGTAGAGCATTCAGCCGAAAATTTCATTTAAAAAAGCATTTACTAAGTATCCATAAATCAGAACACCCTTCTGCTTATGATGTCTAGTCTAAAGCATTAACCGAAAAAATTATTTTAAATGCACATTTACTTACTCATACTCACAAAAACCCTTTATATGTAATATATGAATGAAAATATTTAACAAGAAAATTTGTTTGCAGCAACATTTGCTTACCCACTCGAAGGACAAATTTTATACCTGTGATATAGCATGGAACTGCAAGATCAGTTTCAATATGCTGTAGATTACGTAATAGCCTCAGGCCTTGTCAAAGTGGGAATAGTTACTGATTCTAGATCAACTCGATATGACCATTTATTTTCTTCCCTAAAACTTCCATTTAGGTTGACTTTATTCTGTTTATGACATGGACTGAGATTTAAAAAGTTTAAATGAAGTGATCATGGTATTTGTAGTCTGGAAATATATCAAGTGTATCTGTGAATGGCATTTTAATGGCGTTTTAATTTCTTCCTAAATGCCTCAAATTTATATTAAAATTAACTTCTCAAGAAAATCTTGAAATGTGTTTCTATATTTAAAATAAATCATTTAAATGAACTGATATTTATATTATGATCATTTACTGAGAAAATCAACTAGTAAAATGTCATTTATGTTTTAATAATTTATAATAAATGTATGTTATTCAGTTCTGTATCAGGTTGATTTAGTGTAAGGGCATTGCTCCTTAAGTGTGAGTGTCTGTGTGAGTTGTAATTCTTTTTCTTCTCTTTTCAATTCATCTTGCTCTCTTGATCAAATATTAAAATTTTGCAGTTAAATGTTTTCTTTGTAAAATGATCTCATGTTGACTCAGCATCCATAAGGCATGGCCTTGATGTACTTTGGGTTATTGCAAGACACGACGCGCAAAATTAATATTATTATTATTATTATTGACTTGATTTAGTTATGTCTCACATATGATTAAAAACTAAAATTAAGATAAATATAATTATAAAATTTTCAATACGACAAATGGTGCCGCTTACCTTTCCCAGGCCCTAAAAACTTATGGTTTCTTTGTTTGCATGAGATTATCAAATTTTTTTTCCCCACAAAAATATGTTTTGGAGTAAAATTAGTTGTGAATATTTCTTGCTGAAATTTCTTGAAATGCTGATGTTATGAGTATGTTTCTTTGGATTTGGCGAAATCTTTTTAACCTAAATTTTAGATGATATTATATAAATTGTTAAACTTCTGAAAAGCAAATTTTTTCAAGTTTGAAATGATGTGGCGAATGTATGCGTTGTATCTCTCTAGCTTGTTGCCTGATATTCTATGGTCATTTGTGTTTTTTTTTTCAGCTTACAGCTGGTTTGTGTTACTTATTTACATCTTATGATTACAGTTTATTGTTTTATTAGTTTTCTCCATCATTAATATTTGTTTTTGCCTGATTATTCTACTTGTATAATGGTAATATTAAATTGTAAAAGAGAAAGAGTATTTCAGATTTTCTTCTACAGCCATTCAAAAGTCTGTCATTTTAAATTCAAAATTTTGATTTGTCTATACTGCTCCAAACTTGTTTTGAATTTATTATTTGTTGTGAGAATTTCTTAGGTAGGTGTATCAATTATTTTGAGAATTTATTTTCTGAGAAATTGTTAAGTATTTCTTGTTGTTCCCTTTCTGTTATTGAATTTTATTTTCTAAGCAATTGTTATGCTGGTTTAACAATGTTCATTACAAGAAAATTATTTAACACAAAAATAGAAATTTCTCTTTTCTAAATTGTGGAAATATGTTTCATGCTTCAGCAGGCTAATCTGTTATTACTTCAATAATTACATGACATAATGTTTTTAAAAATAAATAAGTTATTGTCTTAAGTTTATATATATATATATATATATATATATATATATATATATATATATATATATATATTTTTATATATATATATATATATATATATATATATATATATATATATATATATATATATATATATATATATATATATATAACTAACTTTCCTTTCAGCTTGTCCACAGCCAAGCTGCTATTTTCATTGTTGAAAACTCCATTTACTTGGTTTGCCTATTTCAATACTTTTAATAACAACAGAGTTTTTTCACTTGTTGACATATAAATTCTTAAACTTGAATTTTTGTTCATGTTATCTTTAGTATTTTCAATTTTTTAGATTTTATTTAAAATTGATGTATTGTTCAAATAATGACTTTTTAGTATAGATTTTGATTCTTGATATGTTTTGTTTACTTTATTTCTGTATGATTATATACAAGTTATATATATATATATAAATGGGTATGATATGTTTTTCAATGGTATATGTCAAATGTTAAATTTTATGTTTTGCTAAAGATTGAGTATTGCCTTTTTGTATCCCTTAATACTATGCACTGTTCAGTGGAGAATTTGTAGTAACTCTTCGATCCTTCCTTTCCTTATCCTTAGTTGAGTTCTTCAGTATCTGTCTCTGTTGTGCCTTTGTATTATTTTCAGAGTTCGGCACACACCTAAGATAGTTTTCATGCGTTAAATTTTGTGAAGTGTATGCCCATATTTTGTCGTGGAAAAATGTTATAGGTTTTCCTGCCTGTGTATTTCTGGTAGATGATGTTCTGTGTGAAATTTTTTGAGAAAAAGAAAAATTTTGTATTGTTTTGTTTGAGTAAAATGGGCTTTCTGTTTCTGTTCGTGTTTGAAAGCTGTGTGTTGACTTTACCTAAAGTAATACTATTTATAGAAATCTGTGTTTTATTTCTATTTGCTTCGGACTGATAAACCTCTTAAAGTGGCATGACCCTTTCTCCCTGTTCCCCACTGTTTTTACAGTGTTTCTTTCACTCTGGAACATTTAGCTTTAATTTACAGTTTTCTGTAGACTCTAATTCAAAAAATTTTGGTTTAGCTATATGTGTAAACAATTTTTTTTTAATTTTCAGGATATGGTGTTTAGTAACTTTTTGTTTTGTAAAATGATTCAGAAAGTAGTTAGTGATTGGCCTGTTGATATGGATAACCATATTGTGAATGTTTAAGACTAATTAATTTTTACTACTATACATTTTAAAAATGAAATTTTTTTAAATGTGCCATAGGTGATTTTTGCTAATTTCTTGTTAATATCAGTTATATATATATATATATATATATATAGGTTAATTAATACTTTATGTGCCTTTATACTGTGTGTGTTTATATTATTTTCAGATTTTTCAATGGTCATGCTTGAGAATATGTTAATTGTATAAAAGTGGTCACTTAACATGCTAAAATGTATCTCTTATTTTTGTCTTGATCAAATTATACTAAAATGATGTGTGTAAAGTAATTAATGACCATTTAAATATATATTTAATAATTATATTGGCATAAATAATATTTTCTACCCCAACAAAATTTTACTTCTTTTCTATCAAGTTGCTATCAAGAAATTTTTTGTGAAAGTGTTACATCTGATTATTTTATATGCTGTGCTTTATAATTTCGAATTTGTTGTAATTTTTTTTTCTTCGGTGATGAGAATTGTTATTTGAATTTTACTATGTTGTCATTGGTTTTCAGCAAACAGGATTTTTCCTTGAAATGTAAAAAAATTCTGGTTTTGAAATGCATCATGCATATTTGTTTTAATTCCATGTATTGATTTGCATTTTAGCAAAGGACTTTTT
This sequence comes from Araneus ventricosus, assembly GCA_013235015.1. Lineage (NCBI taxonomy): Eukaryota > Metazoa > Arthropoda > Arachnida > Araneae > Araneidae > Araneus > Araneus ventricosus. The sequence goes on along the minus strand of BGPR01000002.1, from coordinate 7,561,668 downwards.
CTATGTACTTGTACTTTACAAATAATTATTTCTTTGGTTTTATATTTGATTTGAGCTGCATATTTAATTTTTTTTAATATTCTGATTTTCATGCATTTATTTCATCATATATAATCTATATCTGTAGTTAATATTATGTTTTGTGGTATATTGTGTTTGAAACAGATGAACATTGCCTTTTCTTGTGTGTATATTTTTGCAAACACTATTTGATTTCATGTTTTCCAGCTCTGTCATTTATATTTTAATAATTTATAATAAATGTATGTTATTCAGTTCTGTATCAGTTTGATTTAGTGTAAGGGCATTGCTCCTTATGTGAGTTGTAATTCTTTTTCTTCTCTTTTAAATGCATCTTGTTCTCTTGATCAAATATTAAAATTTTGCAGTTAATTGTTTTCTTTGTAAAATGATCTCATGTTGACTCAGCATCCATAAGGCATGGCCTGGATGTACTTTGGGTTATTGTAAAACACAACGCGCAAAATTATTATTATTATTGACTTGATTTAGTTATGTCTCCAATATGATTAAAAACTAAAATTAAGATAAATATAATTATAAAATTTTCAATACGACACGACTAAGAAGGGGTTAAAAATTTTTTTCAGTCCTCAATTCATGCACGAAAGATAAAACATACTTTTAAACTGAAGATTAATAACAAATCGGATTCATTCTGAAACTTTTTCTGATAATTTCACAAATATGTAGAGCAGGATTTCTTCAATTAAGGATTCATGATAAATTAAAAATATCTTTCTCAGACACTGACATCGTCGCCGAACTTAGAAGTCACATAAATTCAACAATGTTGCAATTTTATTTTTATGCATTCGTTAAAAAATCAGCTGCATGTTTTAGTGATTGATAAGAATCATTCATTAATTCCAGGTAATTAATTACTTTTTAAATTAATGAGATGTTTATGAAATATTCAAGACGTTGAATTTCAGCAATAGTTGTTTACTCTTTTCAAGACAGTTTATTTCCTTTTTATTTAAATTTTAGTTTGAAAAATGAAAACAAAGACTGGAGAAACATAGCATATTTTAAAGATAATAATATTTCAAAATATATTGTAATCAAAGTACAGCCATTTGTTCGTAATATAAAATTCAAACAGATTATTAATTTCTTCTTAATTTTATTTGAAAATTGTGTTGAAGATTTACAACATTTCAGACATGCTGTTATAAAAAAAAATTATAACAGTACGTCTTTACGTCTTTTCTTCGACTCGATGCCTTCCTTTTTATTAATTAAACATATGGAAATAATTCAGTATTTGAGAGTCACTGAGGAGATTGGTCATAAAAAATCTGTAACATAATATTGTTTGTTATTTTGACACAGCTTGATTAGTTTCCGGTTGTAAATAAGACTGTATCCTTCAGATTTTCCCACAGTTTGGAGAATTATTTCAACTTTTAAGAATCTCGGGAATAAAAACTTGGAAAAAAACACGTTATTTTAAATACAACTAATTAATTTCTGAAAATTGAGCTCCCTGGTAATTGCGTCGAGGGCACGTGCCCTACTTGCTCCACCCTAGTTACGCCACTGGTCTCGGCAGTTCGGTACCCGATTCCACTGAAGATCAGCCATGTATGTTGGCCAGGTTCATAAATCTGACGTCAAACGTCCTCCCGCTGGTGTGGTGTGGAAGTTTGGAAAAGGAGATGCCGGCTCAGGTGACATTCAAAATTGCGACATCCATCTCAAAATATCCCTCGTGTTGCTTCAAAACGGGACGTTAATATAACCAATCTAAATTAAACTCTTAAAACGTGTATCGGACTTGCCGGGACAGTAGACAATCCCGATTTGCGATTGTTTTCGCATGCTGGAAAGGTTTCTCTGATTTCAGTTGAATGCCCTGCATTGTTCTTTACTTCTATATAAATAATCCATATAAGTAAAAATTAACTATATTTCATTTTTTAGAATGATAGCTTCCGAAGAATTCTACTTTCCAAATTTTACTACACATAGCATTATGATCATTCTATTTTGGCCAACATGGATCAATCAGCTAGAAAGCAAACTAGTAAAAGTAATAGCAAAACACATTATTAATTCTTCTTCATTTCTTTCCGCGTTTTTGAAATAAATTTTAATAATAGACTCTTCCATTGTTTCTATTTATTTATTTCCTTTTTGGATTTTGTTTAATACCTCTCACTCCACTTCCCGCTAGAATCCCGGATTAAGTGCCCGGATTCTAGAGCAACCAGGATTGATGCTAAGAAAATCTGGTTACTATAGTTTAGAAAAAAGTAAGGAAAAAACCTTCCCTAATTTTTTTTACTTGGATATTTGCATGATTAAAATGAGGAAAAATTGTCATTCAAAATAAAAATATATAAATTTCATTTTCTTTTTAACTGCATCAGTACGAAGTTAAAAACATTCCTTTCACAAGACGGCATTTCTGGTCTATTCAGCTCAAACCGATAAAAATTCATCTTTTCTTTACGGGTGGTATAGATGGTCTACCAGTAGAGTTGTTTTCATCTGCAAACAGGCTAGTACAAATGTTGTAACACTAAGCCATTAGGTTTTCACTCCTCCTGTTGAACTAATCTGTTTGTCCATTAATCACCCTGTAGATAATTTTACAGTTCCCCTTTCTTAGTATATCACTCCATGTGTACGACAGTTGAATTATAGCTAATGACGAAAAAAAGAGCAGTTAACTCATCAATGCTAAAAACTTCATATAATGACCACATTCTTCTCTTACAAAGACTTCAAAAGAGGGAAAGCACTTTCCTCTTTCGTCACCTAAATATCTCTTTCAAAAGGAGATTTTGAGATTTCGTCCTCCCGTACGATAAACAGGCGCTGCTATAACCAGTTTTTTCAACTGTGTATAAAATATCAATCTCACAATAATTAAGATGCCGAAAATAGAAAATTATCAGAAGCACTCGATTGGATTGTTGTGTATTGATTATCTGTAGTTTATATTAAAAAGGGGTGGGAATGCGTGTTTTTCTTTTTTCTCGACATTTAACCAAAACTATTTTTTTTAATTACTGAAATCATAAAAGGATTATAAATATTTACGAATAGAAATATAAAGCAAATATCAGCAAGGAATTTAGTGGGAAATAAAATCTAAATAAATATACGGACTATTTTAATCATTAAAATTTGCATACTGCATGATATAGAAGGAAGCATAAATATTTCCCCAGAAACATTTCATTCAGGTAAATAGAATATTATTTTATTTTAGCAACAGTGTTTGGTCGATTAAAAGTCCTGAAGCCTTCACCCTAATTGCAAACATCGTTGTTTCTTTGGCAGGTGTGGAATGGTAAGTTTGAAAATGTGATGCTGAAGTGCTCGTCAACTGACCATGATTTAAAACGACGAGCATTGTCCAAAATATCGCTCGAGTGGCTTCAAATCGGAACATTAATTTAGTTGAACTAAAATATTCACTATGTAATTTATTCACAGAAACAACCACAATTATGTGACAGGACAGAATGAATTTCGATCTCATTTTTATCTCTTTCGTCAGAATTCAGTTAATTAACATGCCTAATTAAAGTTAAATAAATTTGAGAAAATTTATAATCATGAGAGCAAAATAGGAAGGGAAAAAAGGAACGCTTGCGCTGCAGAGGATATAACAAGCCTTCATCAGGAAGCCGATACAGTAGAACACCAATTTTCCAAAGCCAAATTATAGGAATCTCCAATTTTCCGAATCGATTTTGTTGTTTCCGAATCGATCCCAATACTTAATATGTTGGTTTTGTGGTTTCTTTTTTATGTAAATCTGACAGTGTTGCAGTCTTCGGTACCGTTATGTTCGTTAAACATTATTTCACGAATTAAAGTTAAGTTTTCACTAGGTCCAATGTTTTTTTTACTAAATTTCAGAGCTTTATCCAATTATTCGAATTTTCTTATATATTTTTACTTAATTTCTTTATCCAATTATCCGAATTTTCTTATATATTTTTACTTAATTTCTTTATCCAATTATCCGAATTTTCTTATATATTTTTACTTAATTTCTTTATCCAATTATTCGAATTTTCTTATATATTTTTACTTAATTTCTTTATCCAATTATTCGAATTTTCTTATATATTTTTACTTAATTTCTTTATCCAATTATCCGAATTTTCTCATATCCGAATCGGCCCGATTCCTGTTTTCTTCGAATAATTAGAGTTCCATTGTATTAATCACTCCCAAGTAATAGGACAATTTTTGCACATGCATGCGTACATTGTTTTAATATTCCAACACAAAATGTAAATGTTGTGTATTCATTTTATATTTGCTTCATGCTGCAATAAATAAATTTATTGTCTTGTTTAAGTCGACCCGTTCGGCTGTCACATTTCAAAAACCTCTTAAAAACGCTGTAATATTTCGGAATTTTTTCTAAACAGAAACGACTCGCCATAGCGACGCCGCTTCACGAAACAGGTCGAGTTCGGCTTCGCAACGGATTTCAACATCTCGGTTCAACGAACTGAATCGATAAATAATGTAAGTTCGAGAAAGCAGGAAATCTCTTTTTTTTATTATTCTTTTTCCTTTGTTTCTCTCTGCACCTGCAGGAAGTAATGGGTCGTGAGAAGAATGCCGAAGAATTTCGTTTCGCTTCCAAAGATGAGAACTTTATTAGAAATCAAACCATTATTTCGAAGAAAATTTTCTTTTTTAAGACTTTCAGAATTCCTTTTTTTGGAGTAATGTTTCTTTAACATTATTAGCTCGATCTGTCCGCAAGACGCTGCATTCCTTGCGTAATCTTCTTTAGCTCAAGTGACGAATTTTTTGAACTTCTTCCTGTGACACTCTGGATATTAAGGAAGGAAGGGGTATCGAGTGTGGGATTGAACCAAATCCATTTTAATAAATAAATGAACAATATTTTAAAATAGATAAATGAATATCTTTTAAAATACAAGGAAAAAACAATCTATTTAGAAACTTGCTAAGAAGTAGGAGCAAAGACAATATATTTTACATAACTTTTATTATTTTATCTTTAGATTGATTTATCCATATCGATTATTCATTGTGCACTTCTTCGAACCATGAATTTGTTTCCAAGAAATTATTTCTCGTTAATTGAAATTAGTAGAAATCTATGCAACTTGAAACGCAACCAATATGTGCGATTAATAGTGCCTTCAAAGTTTCTACATCTTCCTAAGTTTTCTCATTTGTCCGGATATAATCCACGAAGAAAAACACTATTTCCGAAGGTGCACTTGTTTCACATATAATAAAGCAAAATTTTCTTATTTCTTAAAAAATTAGCATAAGGAAGAATAAGGATGACTGAGGTTTGGCTAGTCCCAGCTATTCTGCTCCAAGCACTCGATAATAGATTTTGGCTGCTAATATTCTAAATATAGTAAAAGTTAAGAAGGAGAATTTTCAGACCCTAATTTTAAAAAAAATTAAATCTAGCATTTTTTGTTTTTGTTTTTTCGCTATTAGCTATTTACTTATGAGTACGAAAAGGGTCAATTAATTAAATCCAGGATATTTCATTTAAAAAAAAATGAAACTTTTTGAATCTGGGAAAAAGATTCAAAAACCGATATTTCTGGTAATTTTATAATTTAGCTAACATAAATATCTAAACTACTTTCAGACTCACATTTATTATTTGGATAGGGAATACTAGACCCAAAAAATTATAGAGGATCTTTGAGGATCACCGATCAGGAATTTTTGAGGGTAACGTTTAGCCGCTCAAACGTTTAGGTTTACCGTATCTTATCAAATTTAAATTCTTGTCTCGTTAATTTTTGTTACTAAGACAAGAAGTGGTTTTAAGAATGTATGAAAACAGTGAAATGTGTTCAAAATTTACTAAGAATATCATTTTTAATTGAAAAAATATGTTAGAACTTCTTTTCAAACAAGAAAAACGATAAAATCTTACAAATTTTAGGGAAGTACCCAGATAGAAAACATTACAAAATATATAAAAATTTGTTCAACCTCTATATGTTAACTTAGGTTTAGTTTCATACGAAGGAAATTTCAAATCACTATTATTTATTAAAAATTGAGATATTAGAGTGAAATACAGGGAACAAAATTTAAAATTTGTTTGTTGAATTTTCCAAAGATTCCTAACCTGAGAAGATGAAAGAAGGCTCACTAAATAAGAAAGAAGGCTCACTAAATAAGACAGCAATACATTAACAAATTTATAAATTGATTAAATTAATTAAATAATAAAAATTCATAGTATTATATATAAAGGCGCAAATGCAGCTATTTATAATATAATACAGAAGCAAAAATTAGATAAACTAAACAAAAATTAAAATGAAACAAAAAGAAAGAAAAAGTAAGACAAAAAACAGCAAATTTAGACAAAAACGATTACAATACATCTTTAAGCGTCAAAGCAACAGCCTCAAGTGATTGCATCAACAGAAGGTTGAAACGATAATATTTAAAACACATAAAATATATAAAAAGAATTTCGAAGTAAAAAAATGTTCAAAAGAAGGAAATGGTTTCGATAAAGTTTACTTCGATCCATTCATTTCCTTCCTTTTTTGAACATTTTTTACTTTCAATTCAATATATTTAAATGTTTCATCATATCATCTCTTTATCTTCTGAAACTATTACTCGATACAGCAAAATCATGTTAACAATAGTTTAATCTAAATTGCTGTTTTAATCTTCACACTATCTTCTTCATTCAACCCTGTTCAGATTATCTAATTCTCACTAAATAAGATATTGAAGCAAAATGACAGTTCTACCCTTGTACTGCATAGACAATACCAACACGAGAAGAACTTAACGTAATTTTAAAAACTCTGAAAACATATGTAAATGTGGCAAATCGCTTTTGAATATTGATATTTTTTTCCCTGAGTGTTGTGCAAGCAAAAGAAAGTAAAAGCTGTTTTGAAGATAATAAAACAAATCCATATTTTTTTTAGACTAGCGTTCTTAATCTTCCGTATTTGCAAAATTTTTAATTTTATAATTTTACATTTATATATAATTAATTGGATCTAATATCAAATATTTAAACAAAATTTCGTCCCTTAACAAGCACCACCACCCACCTCAATTTTTTGCAATCAATAACGAATATTTCTGACTTTTTTTCACTTCTGGCAGGAACATACGGTCTCATGTTTATATCAGATGTTTAAAAAATTCAGAAATATTCGTTATTTGTTGCGAAAAATTGAGTATTTTCTACCTCTTCGAAATTTCAAAAAATTGAGAAAGGTGGTGTTGCTTGTTAGGTGACGATTTCTTTTAAAAAGTTGTAAATTGAAAAACATCTGTGCAATTTACATTATTAACTTTACCTACCACTGCAATATTCAGTACAGGAGTGATTTAGTTTTAATTACCATTTTTAAGCTACTCGACATTTTGTTCGAGACGAACATCATAATTTTGACCCACAGTTGGAATGAAGAGAGCAATGCTTGAACCGGCATCCCCCTCTCCAAACTTCCACGCCACACTAACGAGAAGACCTTTGACTTCTACCCATTCAACATGCACTAGGACTTTCTTTGGTAGCATAGTCTTGAATACACGATCCTCTTGTCTTGACGCCGAGACTCTACTTTCAGGCCATAGCGGTTCACATAACAAATTATATAAGTTGATATGCAGAATTCTCTAAATTAGTCTCGAATTGATAGTTTATTATTACAGCCTTTGAAATAATAATAAAACAATTAGTATTTCAACCTTTTCAATGTTTTAATAATATATATCTGAGTTGTCTAGTTATATAAAAGACTATAGTTATTACAAAGGATATTTTATATATTATTCAAAAGTTCACCTCAATTTTTAATTGAATCTGAAATCTGTTTTCCCGAAAACCGATCATTGCCCAAAATGTATATGTATATTTAAAATATTTTAAATAACTGTAATATTTTAAATACTCTCTTTGAATGGCATTAAAATAATTAAATAATTGATCTCAGAAAAAATATTCCCTCTTTGAAAATTTCTGATTTTTTTTTTTTTTTTGCTTTAAATTTAAAATTCCGCTCATCAAAATACCCCCTCCGACTTTTTAATATTGCAGTCTCCATTTTTTCTACAGGTAAAAGCATTAAAAAAGTTTGATTTTTATTTTTAATTTATATGAGAGGTCATATTAGATAGGTCAGCATTTTTGTTAAATTTTTTTACTGTTGCCCTGATTACTTAAAAAAATTAATTTAAATTTATATGAGTTTTTTTTAAAAAATAAAGCAAATTCGTGCCTGATCATAGATAGAAAACTTTTTTTAAAAAAGATACTACCGATTTTCTGGATTAATCCAGAATTCTTTTAAAATATCATGAACTTTCCTTTTAATTTGTAATTTAAAAGATATCTTGAATGTTTTGAGCCAATTTCTCCGTATTTATATGAAAAATCGGTAATATCTTGATTTAGAGATAATCAGGTAAAATCACTCTGTTTTTGAACCTATCATCGACAAACTGCTGATGTAATCTCAGCATTTAAACAGTAACTGAAGTCCAAATCACTCGATTGTATTACATGATTAGACGGAATTCCTAGAAAGGCAGCCCTGCGAAAATTCTGAAATTTCTCCTTACAACGCGGCAGGCAAAAATTGAAAATGAATCCGACATAAAAAAGAGCATTATTATGTTTTTTCCTCCATTTTTAACGTAGAGCTTTTGAAACATTTGAAACTTAAATATCAACAAAGGCTATGAAGCAAAATACCACTTTTCTTATTTTAAAGGGTTTTACAAATAACTGAATCGTTAATTGCAGAAACCCAATGAGTCAACTTTACTTTCTTTTTTTCCTTCAAAATTGCTTTTATGCTGTTTTCACCTTCTAACGGGGTATTCACGCAATGAGTGAAGAAATGACAAGAGGCAAGCAAAGTAACTTTATAGATATATAAAATCTACCAGTTAAAAATAAATTAATCATTGATTTAAAAAATTAATCTTTTTTTAATGCTCCCAGCATTTTGATGTTATGGACTCGTGGTTTCTGCAATCTACGATTCAATTAAAATGGATGCATTTCTTTAGTTAAATGTTTTCTACATTTCGTAATGTCCTACATTCCATTATGAAGTTGAAAATGAATACAATGCAAGGGAAAGGGGGAATGCTATCTTTTCTTGACGTGTATAGGGAAAAATGATTGAAACTCTTGAAAGATTTCCTTCTTAAAATATCGGTGGATTAACAAAAGCTATGAGACAAAATTTCCCCTTCACAACAATTAAAATAAATATATTTCTTTAGTCAGATACTTACCACTTTCTTGATTGACTAGCATTCATTTCCTTATAATTTTTTAAAAAAACAATAAGAAATACTTACACACAAACTTTTGTAGATTTTGATTGCTAAACTCACATCCTGTGCATTTCGGAATTCTATAAAAAATTTGATTTTTTTACTCTGATTTTCCAAAAACATTTCTGACTTTTAATGAGATAAGAAAAAGCATACAAAGACGCAATTTTGATGTAGCAGATTTATTGAAACAAAATCTATACCAAACAAGTTACATTCATTAATAAATAAAGTATTGAAATAAATGTTGGATTTGAATATCAGTACAAATTTCACATATCATAACACTGATATTTACTCCAGGGCAATTTAAAAATTTAGGAATATGAAAATTTGAATATCATATATAATATAAATAATGACAAAGCATTCCATATTTGAGTTTGATATAATGTTAATTTCTAAATAAAGAATTTGTGCTGTATAAAACTTTTCATTTACTTTTCTTTGCATTCATAAAGATAAGCAAATAAAATAATAAAAAGGTGACTCTAGATTAGTTTCAAATAAATAAATACCACACTTATTTTATAAAAGAATATTATGTTATATAGCATGTGATATACACATTGATAAAATATTTTAACGTTACATTTTATATTTGTTTCTTATTCAATACCCGTATATAAAGATCAATGAAATCAACAGACAGATAAATGCATATATGATTGCATTTAATTAAAATTGTGCACAAGATAATAAAACACTAAAAGAAAAATATGAAAAATTGCAGATAAATGCAAACTTTATACCAGTACTAACATAAGTAAGGGGAAAAAAACACAGAACAATATAATGTGGTACAAAACACTTTATATCTGTGCATGATTGCAGCAAAAATGCTAGTTAACACCATTACCAAACAAATAAGCTGAATATTACAGAGAATCATCATTTCATATACTATATTCATATACGCATAAATATGAGTGAACAATTATAAAAATAAACATTAAAACTGTGTAAAGGACATAATATAACCCAACCGTTGATATAAATGAATAGAGTTGCATAAAAACATCAGAACTATCATATAAAAGCAAATTTGTACTATCTATTAGTCATCTGTTTCTTGTATTTTGAAAATGTACGACCATTTTTGGCACTACAATAAGCTGAGATCATTATCAGATTTGTAAAGGAGCACCGAATAAGTAGACATTGCTTCTTCTGGAGAAATACATATAGGTTGTTTTCCTAGAGAATTTCTCAAGATAAATATTAGTTAACGTGAATAAAAAAAGCACAAGATTGCAAAAGTACATAATATAACCAAAACAATTGGCAGAAATTAATAATATTGTATAAAAATATAACTATCATATAAAAGCTATTTTGTACTTTTTATTAGATGTCTGCTTCTTGAATTTGCAAATGTACGACCATTTTTGGCACTACAATGAGCTGAGATCATTATCACATTTGCAAAGGAGCACCGAATAACTAGATATCTCTACTTATGAGAAATAAGAAGGGGTCTTTCTAGTATATTTCTGAAGATAAACTGGGGGTCCGCTGTAGAACTGTTCATAAAGCAGGAGGCATTTCATTTTTGGGTTTTTCAGTTGAGGCTAGCTAAAACCTCATGAGAATAGCACTGACAGTCCTTTCCAACTAAAAAATTAGAATAACAATGCACAAGCTAACCGTTTCTTAACACACCAAACCATAAATACATTTAGAGTCAGTGATAAATCAAGTTGACAGTACGGCGACATTCACAGGTTGTATCATTACGCCCAGTTAAATAGTTCTAAATATGATACAAGTGTATTTAAAAGTAATTGATATATTTGAACAGAATTTAATTTTTAAAACCAACTACTGACATTCTGTTTAATGAGATTATATATTTAAAAAAAATGTTTAATTTCAGGGTACTATTTCTATAGCCCAGAAACACATAGAAACACATATGACGTCAATCGCTGTGGTTCGTTCGCTCGTATCTTACTATGTACTGTCAACTTGAATTGTCAACTACTATAGAAACACGTTTGATATATAATAGATCAAAGAGACTTTTAGCATATGAAATACTTCACCAATAGGCCCCATATAAAAATTGTGGTTATTTTTATTTCACTCTTTCAAGACTTAAGTATTGTTCAATTTCAGTAGGGAAACCTGCTTGCTTTATAGCATCTGGCAACCATAATTTCTTAGAACCAAGAGACCTGCGTATGGTGGTTTTACAGAAATGCAAGAGTGATCGTGGGTTGTTAGATTCAGAACTTTTACCAATTGCTCTAGTGTAAAATGAATAAATTTTATTCACTGTAACTGGACTCAAAAACTCTGCAAAAATAAGGACGATTTCTCTCAGGCTGATATACGCATCAGGTACAGACTCCCATATAAGGTGAAGTGCTACAGATGCAGATGGATAGTTCTGGTTATAGTAGAACCACAGGATTTGCAACAAAAGGAAGCTTCTTTTTCTGCCCAGGTAATACTCCGCTTTTTTCATAGATTGTCCCATCAGATGACGACTAAAGAAATATTAAAATAAGCAAATCAATAAAATGAATTTATAATCTTTAATAATAAAAGCAAATACGTCTGTGTTGTCTGTTGGTACTCTATAGGATAGATCGTTGAACCTAGTCACCAAATTTGGCACAGACATATTTTGGATGCCGAAAACGTATATCTTGAGTTTTTAGAAATTTTCGCAGAATTCTTAATTAATTACGAATAAATAGAAATTTCGACGTTTGTGGCCAATAACTTTCTAAATAAAAATCCTTCAAAACCGATTTATGCTTAAAATTTTAAATTTTAAGACGGAACAAGAATAAGCTAGTTAGATTAAATGTATGATTTTTTTGTCTTCAAACAAGTTTTGAAATTTCCCTGTCATATTCAAATTAGAACAATACTTTCGATTGTTGTAAAATTTAAATCATTTTCATTATTTTTTAAAACTTTTTAATCACACATTTCCCGATTATGTTTCACACATTTTACTCTTATATAATATATATCAGTTTTGATTCTCTTGGGTTTATTTAAAGCTTTATTTAAAGAGTACTTTAAAAGAATAATATCAGGCATTGAGGTAAACATCAAAGTAATGTTATTTCTAATGCATATCGAAAATTTTTGCAATTTTAGTATTTTTTTATCATTTAACATTTTCGCTTATTTTTTTTTTTAAATGAAACGAACTTTTTTAAAAGTATTGTAACCGAATTGATAATATTCAGAATTTCGGATGACCCGAAACAAAACCAAGTTTTTAGACTCGGCTTAAAAAATTAGGTTGTAAAAGGCTAAAGTTGCAGTTTTCAACAAAATAGGATGTTGAAACTGTCTGTCATTACGTTTACTATCAGAATTGAGAAAAAAATGTTAGAAATATTTTCAAGTGAGATGAGGCATAACCAGCTGTGGTGAACCAGTTGATTGCAAAAAGGCCTTGCAAATAATAAAAACAAACGAATAAATATATAATAGTAAATGAATTATTGAAATTTAAATGTAAATACCAATAAATAAAAATAAATTTAATATCAATAGATAAAAATTAATCATAATAAATAGTATTTATAATAATAATCAATATATTATATTGGATTTATTAATTATTATCAATAAGAAATAAAAAATAAAAAAGTATAAATAAAAAATTCAAAAATAAAAATTTTAGATTAAAAAATAAAAATAAAAAAGAAATTTAAAAATACGATTTTTTTCTATTATTATTTTCACTTTATATAACAAATTATACAAAACTACCTAATCAGGTCTTAAATTGTGGATATCGCAGTAAAATAGTGCAGCCGCCAGAACATTCACAACCATTTTTTTTTCAAATTCTTTATTACGTGTAAGCAAAAATTTTCAAGAAAGTAAGGCCCAATTTAATATTTTGATAAAAATCTGCGGAATAATTATTCAAAATTTATTTTTCTTTTATTTGTAATGAATTTATGCTTCGTTTTTTTTTTTTTTTTTTTTCATTTATGGGATTCCACGGGAAATTAGATCGCGGAAATTTCTTTCTCCTGAAGAGTAGTCACGAGTGGAAAAAAAAGTTTAAGACGCACTATCCTAAAGGAAAAGTCCAATCTACTATCATGAAATACAATTTTAAATATTACAGCTTATTATTATTTTTTAATTTATTTATTCATAGTTTATCAGATAGCAAATATGAACATAATTGGGAGGCTAGAATTTCTAAATATATTATAAAAGTTCGCGAAAATTAAGAGCCAATATACAAGCAATACTTTGGTAGACACGTCTAACCCTTTGCTTTGTTACAACAGTTTTTTAAACTTTTTCGAACATGCAAGCGAGAGCAAATAAAAATTGACAGAAAAAGAACTTTAGATAATTTCACAAATAGAATTCGTGGGGACAAGAGCAATTTTTACGCTGGTCTAATAATGCGATCACGAAATAAATTGAAATTTTAAGTATTACAAATTATTAAATTTTACTTTTTATTTTAAAAATATAATAAAGATTAAGCACGGACATCGTTGAAAAGCTACATATAATCCTTTTCTTAGCTAGAATATTCCTGTGAAACTTCTTGAATTATGCAAGAAAGACGGTGCATCTACGATTACCTTCAATTTTATAATATTAAACAAAAATTGACAGAAAAAAATTTTACTGTCTTTAGGTAATTTCAAGAAGGAACAAGGAGGTATTTTTTAATGTAATGCTGAATGTTAGATTATCAAATTAATTCAAAGCATATAAATAATTCTAGGTTTGACCATAAAAATGAAAACTATGTGGACGGTGAAAGAATTTAAAATCATCTTAAAGTCAAAATTTAGTTAAATAGAAGCAGTAAATAAAGGATAAAAATCAGATATAAATAATACTCTGTGGGAACTTGTCCAACAATTTTTGTCCTTTTATTCTAAATTCTAAAAAAATATAGAGAGATCGTACTTTTTTTTATTTAAATAATTCCGATTTCAACAAATATATATATATTCATACACCTGATTTCAGTTACCAGAGAGAGAAAAAAAGATTTTTAGCGGCGAATATTAAGAAATATTTTTACATACCGCATTTTCTTCTTGAGATGTCTGTAAGTCTCGGAAGTAAAGTGGGGACAATCTTTATACTTCAAAAAAGGCGCAACATCCATAAACTTATTTTCAATAGTACATTCATTTATAAAGTCTCTTTTATACTCGATTCCTTCCTTTAAATTGCACTTGCTGAGACGAACATGAAACAGAAGATCTTCAAGTAATTCTGGATCTTGGTTGTCGATCATCCACGCTTCAAAATCAATCAATTTTAAAACAGCTTTCACTAAATTTGAGTCATTGGATCTATCGCGTAAATCTTTTAGAAATTCGGTGACATATTTTGCCCAGAATTGTTCTATGAAAGGATCTTGTAGTTTTTGCAATCTCACCAACATCCTTATGAACTTGATTTTATGATCGGGGTTCTCGGATGCATGCATTTTAATATTATGCAAAACACATCTGTCCACTGTGTTGGATATTGACAGTTTATTAAAGTAAGTACCGTAGGATTCTAAAGCTGGTTCAGGAAGATTTTTTCTCAGACTTTGCTCAATACAATTCGATACATCTAAATTACGTTCGTACATAATTGCTCTATCCTCCCAAAAATATTTTCTGCAACTTTCCTCTGTGCTTATGTAGGTATTTTTCGGGCTCAGGGGGAAGGGATCGAAGTAACTGCGCGTATCCTTGTTGTTTTCGCCACGTTGCAAGCAAAATCTGCATAGTTCCAGATCCAAAGGACTTAACGATTTCTGCACGATGAAACTAAATTTCACGATATTCGATAAATTATAAAGTCTCTCATGCATACGCTGTGGATTCTCAGCAAACACGTCTTTATTCCTGTAGGGTTTGGAAATCATCGTGGACGTCCACAGTATCCTGTGAGCTGATGCGGAAATACAAGCACACTGTTGAAGTTCTAAACAATCGACCACTTCCCAAGTCTAAAAGGTGAATAACCGCTGCTGAATCCGAGGATTAGCTGCTGAATTTTAACCGCTTCAGACTGGTTATTATAATTCTCTAGAACCTAAAATTTTAGTTGCGGTTTTAAACATTAATTTGGTTCGATATTTACTCGATTTGAACAACAAAAATTTTAATCAACGTCACTTCCTCGGATGCAGTGTCAACCAAGTGAAAAAATCGTGGTTCCAAATATCGGGGTCGATTGGGGCCGCTTCGAGCAAAACCAGTTCCAGGGATAGAGGCTTCCTTTTTCTTTTTTTTTTAATTAGGAAGGTTTTTTTTTTTTTTCCTCTGTTTTTTGTACCAGCCGTCTTTTTTCTAGAGGTAAAAAAAGAAAAAAAGACGAAGGAAGGGACTCTCGTGCTACGCCACAGTAGATCGACCATATGACAAACTTGACCTTTGGTGTGACCTAAGGGGAAGAGCAGGTGAGGCCACCCTTTGGGGGCAAAGATGTTTTGAAAGTTCTCTGCGAGTTAGTTATCAGGAGGAGTGAAGTACGACTTCTGTTACATTTCAAGAATAGCTTGGTAAATAGCGGATCGTGACTCCTGATAAGACGGTGGGTTGCACAACGGAGTTTGGCAATGGCGTGTAACTAAGCTGCGTATCACCCGATAAAATGCTTTTTAGGGTCATCTTCTTGTAAGTGTTCTGCCAACGAAAATAAATCATGAAAGTAGAGAGTTTTAATACAAATATTTCTAAAATAAAAGTCAGAAAAAAATCTACTATAAAATAAATAAACACATCATTCTTTAAAAATGCTTTCTTGATGCCTCCATAAATGCACCAGAAATATTTATGATTAACAAGTCAATTAGGGTGACCCAAATAAGATGGATTTTTGAGTTGCGGGAATTTTGATAGAACGTACATCCGTTAGCGGCATACAGGCAGTGGCGTGACGATGGAGGGGGACAAAGGAGTATAGATGCCCTTCATTTCGGGGGCATTAAGGAGACCAAAATATTAGTTCGTTTCTGGCACTTTTTAAAGCAAATTAGGATGGTGGGGCGAAAAATCATTGCGACAGTCATCCTTGGCACAACATTTTCTGAATGGGCCACGGTTAAAATATTGAATGGAAGCGATAAATAATTTAAGGGATTTTTCAATTAAGTGAAATTATATAAAATGAATGAATTACACTGAGGGTCTTAAAACAATATATATTTTCTCTCGCTTTCTCTTCACAATTAAAAATGAGAACAATTTCCATCCTTTATTCTTATTTCATAATCATAATTTTTCTGCGTCTGCTATCTTGAGTGAATTTGTGGGTTCGGATGAACGGGCCTTAAAAATGAAGCCTGTGCAGGAATCTAGCCTCTGTCTTCAGGATTAAGTAAAAATAATTCAGAAAACTGCTTAACCCTTTAAAGGGCCATTTTTTTTCTAGTAATGTTATAATAAAATAGTTTTGGGATTGACGTTAGTTTAAGAAAAGGAATTCATTTAGCTTAATATATATCATTAATTTTTGGTTAATTAATTTTATTAATTAATAATTAATTACCAAGTTAAGACAGTTTGTTATGATTTGAGATAATAACTGGAATGTCTAGGGTTTTGTTTCATCGAAAAATTTTACTAGAACTTACGCCAAATTTAAAAATTCATGAAGTTGGCTGTAAGTATAACTTACCACGTCCTTATAAAGGGTTATTTTTTAAAAAAGGATTTATCATAAAGCAGTTTCAGATTATTATTGTTTGTTGTCTAACACGAGGAATTCCTTTATTTGCATATTTTAAATGCTATAATAGTATCAGGGAAATATTTTTTATCTGAACAAGAATAATGAATAACGTTTAACCTCTCAATGTGGGGCGTCTTAAACTGCGTACTATGCAGAAACTATTATGGTTTAAAAGTCTTTCGAATTCAATTCCGGAGATTAAACACAAATGAGAAAGCCACTTTCCTTTGAATTTGAATTAAATTTATTTTCTTTTCAGATTAGTATTTATTTATATTTTCTAACCTCCTATTTACTTGAGGTCATAGATTCATAAATCGCAATGCGGGACTTTGAATTTGAAAGTTACTTTAAAGTCATTTTCAGTAAAGTAGTTCGTGCATGTGCTGTTACAGTCGCATGACAAACGTAATTCCGCACTAATGTATGTAAGTATATTAATGCTCGTTATCTTGCTCTCTGCTGTGACGCCATGACATTTTTCCTCCTGAGAAATGTGCCATGGATTCCAAAATGAAATTGACGCGGCATTTTTAAAGTATATCACAACAGCATGAATTGATTCCATTGATGCAGAATGAATGAAAATCAAGTGAATTTTATTCTTAGCAAACCATTAAACATTCCCAAAATCGGTAATCAAATTAAGTCGGAAAGAAAATTCAGGCCATAACAAATCAAGAAACTCTGGGAAGTTTAGTGTAGTTATATTAACGTCCCATTTTGAAGAAACACGAGGGCTATTTTGGGATGGACCTCGTAATTATGAACCGCAGTCAAATGACGAGGATGACACCTGAGCTGGCATCCCCGCTTCAAACTTCCTCACCTCACCAATGGGAATCCGAGAAGCTCTGGGTAATCAAAACATCAAGTTAGTTCATTGGTTAGTTAGTTCAGTTATATTTACGTCCCATTTTGCAGCAACACGCAAAACATCAAGATTTAGCTTAAGAGAAGACAGTCACCACACTAGTGTATAGGACGTGTGTAATTCGATTGCATAGTTTTCTACTTTTGAACAGTTTCAAAAGATAAAGAATAAACAAATCAATATAAAACTGTAACAATTAAAAAATCCTTAGCAAAATTACTATTTCGATAGCTTTTTAGACCAGAATGGTGTTCTGTAGATAAACAAAGTATGAGGTGGATATATTTGGATTCCATAGATTTTTGCTCTGGAAATAATTTAAAAGATAAAAAATAAGTGTCAATAGAGATATTTTCTATTGAGAAGTGGTGGATCCAAATTTATGTCTTCAATTAACCGATAGTGAAGGAATTATTCTCAGGATGAATGAGTGAGGATAATAATGGAATACCATTTAGATACTTAGTAAAAGAACACGGTTTATTGTTGAATACAGCCTGAGGACTTTAAATACAACAAAGAAGACAGCATGCCCTATATTTGGGAGTTTGCATACGTTTAGTGTGATAATTCTTTAAAACTTTCCTGCAACAATCATGAATATTCCATAAACTACCGGAAATTTGGTGGTCGGATTATCTTTGCAATTAAAATTCGAAGGTGAATAGGCAATCCAAATATTGACTATAACTAAGAAAATATCTCATAATTCGTGGTAATGTTGAGATATCTAACTAATTTATCACACAGATCTTAATTATTATTCTAATCTTGTTTATATCACAAATAAACTGGAACAATTCTTACTCGACTTGATTAAATTAACGCCACTTCAGTGAAATTCGACAATTTTTTAGAGCCAGAGCCTAAATTTTGTCGTCGTTTGCAGTTCGTCTGTCTCTCTGAATGATTCAAGAAAGGTCTCAGAATGTGCCCCAAAAATACCTAGCAATGAACTTAGGTTATCATCCCTGGGAGAGACATAATTATGTTTTCTAGCGATGCAATTCTCACTTCTGATAACACAGTTCATGATAAACTATCGTTTCAGGACTTGTCTTCATTGCCACATCTTAGTTTCGATATGCTGTGGTTTAAACAGGGTGCTTGAACTCATAGGTTTTCACCCTCTGGATATTGCTATTGTTGAAAGGTGAATGACATTACAATTCAAAATACCTATATATTCTCACAGCGCCAGTTTTACTTGCGGTTATTTTTCATTTTAAATCACTGAGAAAAAAAATTTAAATGAGAGGAAGACTTCTTCCATTCCTCCATCTTAGTGATTTGAATATACAAAATGCTAGAAAGTTAACCCTACTATAAAAAAAAATCGCCAAAAAAACCTACAAATCACTGCTTTCCATGAATTCCACATGAGAGAATTTCGATGTCATAACTTTTCTCTCAGAATTGGAATATTATCTCAGAGCTACACAGTGGCGGCTCGTCCATAAGAGCTGCAGACTCCCCTGAAATTATTTTAAAAGCTTGTATTTTTGTTTTAATTCTAATTGGCTTACTTTTCCACTTTGAGAATTCAGTGTTCAACGAAAATGGCAAAAAAGTAATAAAAAATGTAAAAGGAAGACGGAAAATCAATCAAGAATTAAGAGAGAGACAGACCAGATCTGCAGAAAGTTTTACCCCTTCTCATGATCCGAAATTAATGCAATTATCTACACGAAGCGGGAGAAAAGCAACCCTTTCTCTGCTTAAAATTGCATTCATTTGAGCTGCATTTTTCACAGCTCACAATTGGCGCGACTTCCTCATTTGGCTTTTTTTTGCTGTAGTAAAGTATATTTTTTTTAAATCCAATTCTGGAGGAGTTGTAATTGTTGCTTCTTTATGTTTTTCCGGGTCCTGATTACCAAACTGAGGTTTGCCACCAATAATTTGTGTTGGAATTTTAGTTATAGCCAAAAAACATGAAAAAAATCCCAGTTTTTTTTTTTTTTTGCTTATAACTCAAAAGCTATCAATTTTTAGTATATCATCATTATATACCAAAATAATTAGCACAAAATTAACTACAACTCAGGTCTATACAACTGTTGCAGCACTGTTTGTTTCTGAGCTGACAAGCCACCACTGGTGCTACAGCAACCTGTCGTGCATGAAGCAATATTTTCAGAAAAATATATTTTACTAATAGAATTTTAAATTTTTACATAAACATAGTAAAATAGTAGGATATGATGTAGTAATTACTACATTACTACACTTGTAACGGAAAGATGTGATCTCTCTACATTGACAGAGGGATGACAACATCGAAAAGGTGTCATCTCTGTTTCATAGCGTCATCAACTGCAGTCCTCATACAGTTACTTACGACAATGATATTTAGTAGTTACGAATATTCTTGCTACTGTTCGTATATTATGTCATTAAGACACTGGACCTTTTGCTGGCAACTGA
Source organism: Araneus ventricosus (assembly GCA_013235015.1). Taxonomy (NCBI): domain Eukaryota; kingdom Metazoa; phylum Arthropoda; class Arachnida; order Araneae; family Araneidae; genus Araneus; species Araneus ventricosus. The sequence goes on along the minus strand of BGPR01000002.1, from coordinate 7,541,345 downwards.
CAAACACAGCGCGAATTTTATGTCATTTTTGAGCGTAGTTGGAAGAAAGCTTGTCCTGGGGGACACTGTACCTCTATCCGTACTCCAGTCAGGGTGGTGTCTGTCAGACGCCATGTGACCCACGACTAAATTCTTAGAGGCGCGACCTATCCAGGATTAAAATGGAATTTGTCTTTTCATTTGATTTTTAAATTATATCAAGCAAGAAGTATTGAAATCATGTTGGTCCTTTGTATTTTGAGGACCTGGGCACAAATATAGAGTGGTGCACTCAGTAAATGAACAAGTTTTCCTCGTTTGATGAATGTTATTTCTCATTGAAGAAGGAAAATCAGGATATCAATATATGAATCAAGCTTCTTGTCAGAAAAAAAAATTAATTATACTTGCGCTAAGAAAACAAAAAACTCTCGTAATGAGATAAAAGTGAATGGACTCAGCGTTATTCGCAGTCGGAATATCCCAAATGTACAACGCATATTTTTCCATGTTGAATTCTGGGTTATAATAGCTCAGCATTAATTTTTAATACGGGAAGTTTGCCGTCATCTCTTCCCTAAGTTCTTTCGTGGGGTTGGGAATACGGGTAATAAATATATATAGATTTCATAATCTTATAATAGTTTCTGATCTATGCATAGGTAGCTCGATGCGGGAACCCACTAGTCCCCGGGGCCCCTGATATATGCCCGGTTGACCGATCTAAGGGATACTTTGGTGCTGAATATTCACTTAAATATCCACTTTAAAGATAAAATTCGATTGGTGCAAAAATTTCTACAGTTAATGACAGAGACCGTGTTTTCTAATCAAAATTCCTTTTGTTAATTTTTTTTATAGAATTCTGGAAAATATTTGCAGGGAAACATTTCTTATTTAAATTAATTAAATATCAATTTAAATGTATGGCCGAACATTTATTCGACTCATTTATCTTTCTTGTCAATACATTGTAATTAAAAAATTGTTTCCATTGTCGCATAAATATGCCTATTGAAGAAAAATGTTAAAATTTTCTGATGGAAAGTAATTTAATGATAGATGAAATTGGTTCACAATAGAAATTAGTGAGGATCACAGATTCTGTTTTAATTCTTTGTGTTTTGATTAATTCATCATAGATTCTGTTTTTCATAGATATATTGATCTCCATGGTTTAACGACTCTATGAACACGTTAGCTTCGGCTCTGAGGGAAAAAAATTGATTAAGGAATTACATTACACTAAAGGTGAAAATATTGCTAATTTTTTCTCACATATTCACGAAAATTATCTTGTGAAAATGCTAGAAGTTTGCTTAAACTGCTTTATTTAAAGGCTCCATAAAAATTTTTAGCTTCCGATTCTGAGAAATGAGACTCTACATAGAAATTATATTCCACTAAAGCAAATAACATCTTTTATTTTCAGTGCAGATTTGATTTGTTAAATGCTCATTCTGATGTCGCATGAACCTATAGAAAACTGAGCTCGTACTTCTGAACCATTTTCAAATGACGACGACATTTAAGCCGCCATCCCACTTTTCGGATTTCCACGCCACACAGGCGAGTAAACAATTTATATTTTCTCAGAGTTAACATGGAGTTTTCCTCGTACGATTCTTTTCTGTAGTATCACAGTTTGCAACTAAGTCTTTCTATTTAACAGGTTTATTGTTAAACTAAAATATTCTAAATCTGTCTGTGAGGTTAACTATTAGTAATTTGATGACCAAATGATTAGAGTGCGCATTTTGAACAGCAAAACGCATATCTTACTAAAATGAGCCCGTCCCAGCACTTGCTCATACGGTGAATATGAATAACCGGCCGCCACGATAAAAAACGGGCACTGTAGCCTCCGCATTATAGCCCCCATTAAGAGGGGCACGTACGATGACCCTCTTAATCGATACGATCTGTACGATACGATCTGTCAACCATGATGGGAGCTAAGAGTCACATCGTCATTATTATACTCACGTACAGAAGCGAGAACCCACTTACTTACGTTACTTACACGGTGGCTTCTCATCCACATACTAGTGGTGGCCCTAGGTGGGAGAGCTAATTGCATATTTAAATTCTTGCCTATTTATATTATTAGTATCATTTTCATGATATTAATAAAATTGATGGTGGTGCAGAGTGTGGCAGCGGTTCTTACGATGATATAACAAGGAGCCACAATTTTGAGAAGACTAATTAATTTTATTAAAAGCATTTAAAACTGATAAATGAACTCAACTGGAGTTCATAAAGAAAACATACCATAATAATACATATATATTCATCATGATAATTCATCATAATAATAGTACGACATCATTCCAATCCTAGTATGTATATATACTAATAAACATTTCCATCTTTGGAATGACGTCATAACGAAACAAGAGGTTCAAATCCTCTTCTTCACTAATGTCAGATAAACTATACATTATGCAAATGTGAAGAACAGAAAATCGACGTTTCGTCCAACAAAAATATTGAAGAGAATGAAAATGAAATGATGAATTTTTGTTATATACAAAAGCTAGTTACTCCGCAATTGTATTTAAAATTCGCTGAGAAACGTTATTATCCGAATAAAGTTATTTTGTGAAAAATATAGCAGTTTGCTTCAAGAAATATAATAGTTTGCTTCATGTAAAAAAAACTTGTTTTTTCTTTTAAAATGATATGTTTCTTCCATTATAAAGCGCATCATTAATTTAGACATATAAGGTGAAAGCTGTTTATCATATGATCGTATGTATCAGATTCTTTTTTTTTTTTAAGTTTCTGAACAGATTATTTGTAACATTCTATGGGAAACAAAATACTGATAATATGGCACAAATATATCGGATTCAAAGGTTAATGATGACTAAATAAACAAAATCTTAATTTATGTCGGCCAAAAAAGAAAGAAAAGAAATTTATTTTGAAAGGTACAATATAAAAAAGGAATTTTCATAACGACACAATTAACATTTAATCCCTGATATCTCATTTATCTTTACCAGTATCATCTTTTGTACCTAGGGGAAATCTTGTTCTAAGTGATTACTTTCAAAATTGATCCAAGGTGAATGCCAGTAATTCTGAAATATTTTTGAAGACGTATTTCCTTTCATAAGTATAGTAATCATCTATCAGTAATCATCATCAAGAAATCATTTATAAGGGCGACAGATCTGCAGTTGCCCCAAGAATACTTTCAAAATTAATTTCTTTTCGACAACATTTTCAGAGTAAGAATTCAGTATTCTGAGGCAAGTGTATAAGAAATAATTTTTTTCCCTATCATATAACGGCATTTGAAAATGAAAATACTTCCTGAGAACGCCAACGCAAAAAAGAATTAATAAGAATCAGAGTTCACATTGCAAACATGCTTAAAATTGTAAGGACAATTACTTATTGAGCTTAATAAAATGACATTAACACAGCGGAAAAGCGACATTTTATTTCCCAAATCAGTCGTAAAACAAAAGAGGCATATCATTCTAATCCTAACAACTTCTTTCTTTTTTCCCTACTTGTTAAATTGTTTGTCTTGTCTTAATTTTTCGGTTTAAAAATTTCACTGTAATATTTGAGAAGAAAAAACAATTCCAGCTTAATACATAATATAAAGTGTGTCCGTTCTAACTGTGGCCTAATAACTAGTTTCTGAACCGCTAATTATAGGCATATACTTTCAAATGGAAAAGCGTTTTAAATGGCATAAAGAATCGTATTTTATGTTGTATGAGTCAACGAATATACTGCTTAAAAAAATCTAAATTTATGCAGTTTAAAGTTTTCCGATTATTAAACTGTTTTACAGAGTTTGGAATTATAACAGGCGCAGAGTTTGGGATTCTAAAAGGTAAGAAACGCTTGCTCTGGAAACGTGTTAGTAGTAATAGGGGGTACTGGGGGAATACAATAGAATCTTCCCTCCAGCAATTTAGCCCCTTTTCTGGCGGACCAAGTCTGCGCAGGGAATCCCCCTTTTTCGAGCCCCTTCGTGGAACAGGCTTGACCCACGAGATAAGATCACGACATAGGTCATGGCACAGGAAAGGTGGGGAAAGGTTTCCTCCCTTAATCCTTTCTACCCCTTCCTCTGACTACTAGAGTAGTTTTCTCTGCATTTGCGGAAGAAATTTCAGGGGCGTATTTGTTTAGCAGTTTTTGTCAACATGAGGGATCAATTATCGGATTTATTATATACCAATTATTAACTCGTCTTTATTACTTCCAATAAATTATTATTTAATGAGGTATGTTAATTGAATGGGAATTTACTTGTGAGATTTCGGAATGAAGGAGATTTTGAAAAATTAAAAATATTCAATAGGCCTAAGTGGGAATTGAACCCATGGGTCATCGCCATAGTCTGGTAAGAGCGTATACAGACCAATAGACCATGAGTGAATACAAAGGGGACGCTAACAACGTATCCCTCATGCTGGGTCATCTATCTGGAACGAATTAAAATATATATCTCCTTTACTGTTATTGCTTTGGATTTTTATATTAAGAAAATTTAATTTCCCCAAAGTTTTTTTTTAAATATTTTTATAATGTTTAATTTATTATTCCATTAATAATGAAAAACAGTATATATTATTGACTTTTTCTTTTTTTTGTATTTTTTTCTTTATATTTAATAAAGAGGTTTTATTGTGATCGAAAGGATATATATGTTTTATATGACTCTAAAATGAAATTATTTTTAAACGTGTTTTTGTTCGATTCAAATGAAGGATAAAATAAATAAATAAATAAGATTGTAACAACTTTCGAAAAGAAGAATTTGGATAAAATAAATCAAGATTTGTAACAACTTGAAAAGAAGAATTTATTATGTTTATCTCAGATTATTTTGGTTGATATTTCCAACGATAATTTGTCACTCTGTTTCATATGGGAAATGCTTGATTCTGAATCAAATGAAAATAAATGTTTTCTCAAAATTTTTGTTCTACGAAAGCTGCACCAAAAATAAAAGTGACATTATTCTTCAAACCTCTAACGTTATTTTGAAAGATTATAATTTGTTGAAATTAGAAAAGAATTTGTTGTGGGTTTCCCTTGATGCCTTCTTCACAATTTTTTTCGTGTTGATGCCCAAGTAAATTCAACACATTCACTAATACATATCCTCACACACATCCACACTTTTCTCCAAGATTTGATTGATGAACACATGGCTCATTTTTCTCTACAAGATCTTCACTGATATCAGCAGGATTGTGCAAACTGCTGCACAAGCTATCAGGAGAAATTTTTTTCTTACTTAAATTACATCGAATGTAAGGCTATGCGCATACATGCAATTATTAATCGGGCAACAGTTTAGTTGCATGTTAAAAGACCATGGGCTCAAGTTAGAGTGCGCATACATGCAACTTTATAGTTCGGCAACTAAACAGTCGTAAAACCACAGCGATCGTCTTTTGATTAAAGAATCGCACAACTATCGTAAAGTACATGGGTTTCTATAGATATTGGAGTGCGCTTACATTCAACTAAATAGTTGCTCTGCTCTGTTCATTCAAGGGGTGAAGGTCACAAAGCGAGCTCAGAAATTGGCGCGAAGCTTTATTTAACGGCGTTTTAAAGAAGCGTGCGCTATTCATAAAATAATTTAGCTCTAAAAATGGCTGAAATTATTAGGATTGATATGGAATTATTGATTGAGTGTATAGAAAGAAGGCTTGCGCTATATTTATTATCAGTCATTACTTTTAAAATAAATAATAAATTTACATACTTTTAATAATTGCTACTCCATTTTTATTAATAATGCATGTGTTTTATTACATAATTTTAATTAGCTTAATTGGTATTTTCTTAGTTGATATTTCAGGTGCTTTGAAATCAGTAATTTTAATTTTATCCTTTATATTATTTATCTCTCTTTGTCAACATCCCTTTTTCTCAACTAAGCGATGAATGAGATATCATTGAATAGGCTTTTTTTAAAGACTTCAATGAAAACGTAGTCATTTTATGTTAAACACAACTTTTTGTTTCAAAATTTGAGTGAAAAGAAAATTTTGAGTCACAAGAGAAGCTATCACTTGGGCAAACTTAATTTAACTCATGTGACCTGTGCTATAAACATTTGAAAACTATGAAACATTTTTTTTTAACATTTGTTAAATATGAAACATTTATTTACTCAATATACTTCAATAATAGACAAAATATTTTAATTATAGTGATGTGCGCTTTTTGGAATGAGCTAGTGATATTTAGAATCGTGTCGCATTCTATGTTTTTCGTATTCATTGTGTACTAGCCATCTTCGGCGACTAGCTTGTTCACAGGGAATATAATTTCAATGGAGTCTCTTATACATAATTTAATATACATGGTTCCCTTAACAATTTCAATTTGTGATAGACATTTAATTCATATTCTTTCAGTAGATTTCAGCCTGTTCTGTTCGTTGTCTGCATGAACGTCCCTAATACAGTCAAGTGACTGGCTGTGTCATGCAACATCAAACTGCACATTGTTGGCATCAACTTCACTCTTATTCCTCTTGCAAAATATGTATTAGATTTTAACTTTAAAATGGCGCGGCACATTTTACTTCCAGCCTCATGTTAACTGGATGAAAATGTGCTGATTAAAACATAGCATTAAACATTAAGATATTGCCTTATCTTTCAACAATGATGGAGAAACACGCAATTAAATGTTTGTTTCAACAATGAAAACGGTTTGAATTGCGTTGCAACAATCAAAAGTATTGTTGTAAATTATGCCAAAAAATATTTTTAAAAATTCATTAAAATTAGAGAAAAAATTGTACGGCAACTTAATTGATATCATTGAAAAGGTAATTTTTTGCACTTTCAAGATGGCGTTATGCTGTAATATTTTCGGAAGTTATAAAGGAAAAACGCCAAAATTTCGCTTAATATTTAATTAAAATTTTTAAAAAGGGCACATTCCAACCCTCCAAAGTATGTTTGTGCCAAATTTAGTGGCTCTAAGTCCAGTGGTCTGGCCTGTAAAGCGCCAAGACACACACACACATTCTCCTTTATTATCAGTAGAGTAGTAGTCGGCTACTTTACTCTGAAAAAACTGACGTACTTTGATAAATTGTTCCGCGAACTATTTTTAAATTGAATATTGATATCAAATTCGAATTTGGTTAATTTGAAACTGAGGGATCCACAATGAAAATTAGATGTATCCAAAAGTTCGAATTAAGAAAAATTGGGTTTACAAACAAACACAAGCGATAAAGATTTATTTTAAAGTTTTAATGAATATTACGTAATTAATTAATAAACAGTAAATAATTTTGATATATAAAGCAATATTAGTTATTCCAATAAATAAGAAAGTAATTTAAATAAAGAAATATATGTACAGCACCTAGAGTGCAAAAATTGTGTAATTATTTTTTAATTAAATACATAGAACAGGAGCTAAGAGCGAGTTCTTGAGTTAATTATAGGCCTTAAAGATAATTCGCTGGCACTTAAAAGATACGGACGTATTTAATTAACGAAAACAATTCAGAAATGAGCACGATTTCAGTTTTGACCTAAAATTAACCTAATAAATTAGAATTATAGGCTTATGTACAGAACTCGCCTATTACTAGTAATGATCATTAAAGCATTTGATAAAGAAAGAAATCAATGAAAACGAAAGTTCACCATTCAGTCTAATCATTGAAATGATAGCTTCGTGAGAGAGTGTTAGCTGAAAATGAATTTGAGAACAACTAAATTGTATCACTATAAAAAAAATCATTTTGGAGCTCCCAGCGCGTGCGCAGTGCGTGAAAAGACAGCGAGCGCATCCAAAAATGAAGAATCGAAAGAGATTAAAAATCGCATGTATGCGCACCCGTCGCAACTAAACAGTTTAATCGCCGTGAAATCGCGCGGTGCAGGCAACCCGACTAAACTGTTTAGTTGCCGAAGGAATTGCCTGTATGCGCTTAGCCTAAATGTGAGTACTTATTTCCAAGGACAGTGATGAGACGACTCGCCGTCTAAGATACAACACATTTATCATCTTGTTGACTTGGATTTATAATGATTCATACAAAATCACTCAAGTTCAGCAGATATATGCTACATTAAATTATAGCATCAAACACTCATAATTACATTCCTTATTAATAATGTGCCTCTCTCTTCAACAGAGTGCACATGAGCTCCCACTTTTATTTCACTATATGTGGATCTGTCTCGATGAAACCAGGCCACTTGAAATCTTTACTTATACGAAGGGAACTTACTATCTTACTTAAAACAGACAGTCATCTGCAAAGAAAGGTTAAAGGTTGAAGAGTGGTCCTTCCCCCTCTTCCGGCCAGGCCTTCACAGGGGCCAACAGACGAACCTTCCAACTTTCCCTCCATTAATTTACTGGGGATTTCACAACAAGGATGTTCATATTATCATACAGGGATTTTGTTTTCGCTTTTGCTTTCAGCTCGACTACAAGAATTGTTAGGTACTTACAAAGCAATTTCTCAGAAATGTTCATTGCAGCATTGAAACGTTCTGTGAGCCCCCAGTAACATTATTCACATGACATAGAAAGCAGATTTTCTGAAATGTGCTTCTTCAGGGGAGTTAACTTCTTAATATTGTTGTGATAAACTGGCATCCTCAACATACAATCTCGATTTGCGTTCCCATGATTTCCAGATAGTTTAATTTCTATTTGTAAATTGAAAGCAACATAATTACAATCACTTCACATAATTTACCTGCTGTTGAGTAGGTCGGCAATTTTGAGATTAAGGTTTTATTATAAGCACTTCAAAATACAAGGTTGCATTTGTGGATTGGATTACTTGGTTACAGATATAAACTGGAGCTATTATTTTGTACTATAGTACAAACATTATCACATAAATGAATGATATCGCATAAGACAAAACTTCTTTAATGCAGGTATATCGAACTCTATAAAATTATTAATTTTAAAAAGCAAATATTTCTCTATGAAAGAAATTGCCACAACCTAATTACTAAAAATAATGAAAAACAAAATGTAGCTCGTGTAATAAAAAACAACATCAATTCGCTTTCACAAATCGATTCGCAATTTTCACAAGTGGGACAGTTTCTGATCCCTCTCATTCTGATAAAACCATTTTTAAGATCCGAGATGTCAAACAAGTGATTTATAGATTTGGTTTGTCTCAGTATCGATTCTGATCTAGTAAAACTGATTAATTTTGAGTATGTAGTTTAATGTTTTTCAAAGAAAATGACAAGGAAATTACGCTTATTCAGCAGACAATAAATAATATTATAAACGTCTAGTAATTAATCTAATTAAAACTTCTAGTAAACGATAAATAGTTTTATAAACATAATTATTTTAAATATATTTTTTTATTATTGCATTTATAACAATTCAATTCTTATCTATGTAATCTGCAATAGTTAAATAATAATATTAATAATATACACATAGAGGTGTGTAGAATTTTGTGTACAGGACCAAACGCCTTCTCTGGATCGGGGTCCAGGAATTTTCTCTCGGCAGTGCTGCTCACACATCTTTCTAATAATCTGATAATTAGGAATTTTAAAAATTCAGTTACGATGTTTCATTAAAAATTTTGTTATATACTGTTATGTTTGTGTGCTGCAAAAATATTCATCGTGAGCCGTGAGTTCGACACCATTGCCCGAAGCACTAGGGCTTCAAGCCATATTCCCAGCCTCGCATGGAGTAACATTTATTAAATCATTGAAAAATTACATTCTACATATCTCCACAATCTGGAGATTATTAATCATATTCAATAATTTTTACACAGTCCACAAACACAAAATTTCCGACAATCTTGTAATGCAAAATCTCCACAAATGGAAAGCATATAATAATTACATCACGATTCAGAGATCAAATATGCAGAGGACAAACACACACAACTAATCAAAACCCCAAAATAAATACAATGTTTGTAATTGTCCAATTAATATAAAATATGTTTATAACTATATAATCAATAGTAAATCATCAAAATTTACAAATTTAGAATAAATACTCAAATTTGAAAAAATTTCAAAGCATGATATACATCACCAAGAAGAAAATGCTCATCAAATGATTTATATGCTTTTTAAGAACAAAAATCATAAACAATATTGAAGAATTCGATTATCACACAAAACTCAAAGATTGACTGCAGCAAAAACAGTAAAAGAATCCAAAAGGGCTTTTAGTTGCAGGGCTCAAAAGTTGATCTAAAATCCGGTGAGAAATCTCATAATTTTGCCGGACCTTGAGCAGAACCCTTTTATTTTTCAAAACCCTATAACATCAAGACTTTTTATTTTCATGAGCTGGTTTAACCAAATGAAATTCAGTTATAAATGGACCTTCAAAAATGCATTTGTCGGCATCACCGACTTTTTGACGTAGACAAAAGGTAGTATCTGAAATTTTAAATGTGTGAAAATATGTTATAAAGCTGCCATTAAAAAATAAATTAAATATTTATTATGGGTCAATAACTCGGGATGCGAGAGCTGTAAGAATTCAAAAACATTTTAAACGAAAGGGAAATTAAATTTTCTTTTTAATCCTGGATTTCCTTTGTTCTTGGCTTGAAAGAGGGAGGCACTTTTACTTATCCAAGAAGATGAAGCAGACCTAAAGAATTTTCATAAACATGAATAAAATAAATACATTTATTAACAGTAGGGGTTGGGTTATACTGCATCAACTTGATACTTTGTATCAGGTACCCAAAAGTATCAGATACACCTAAATGATACAGACCAAAAGTATCAGGTACTCGGCATCAGTTCTCAGACTCGAATGATAACGATAAGTAATCGCTTCCGTCGCGTTCCTTTTCGGTCGGCTGATACGAAGTATCATATGATACATTTTGTATCATATGATACTTGTATCATCTTGATAGTATATCAGATTGATACAGTTCCGTGTTGGGAATAGCTTCTCGCTTCGCGTTTTCTGTAGAGGAATGATGATGAAGTGCATGTGGCCTTGGTTTTGAAGTCATGACGGGTGGGGGTGCAAAGGAGAGAACCAAATAATTAAGTGTATCGGGAGGCGGGATTCCAGATCTAGGATTGGTATGTGTGGGACTGATATGTAATGCATTAATTTTGTGGAAAAGATACGATAGGATTTCAGCATCATACACGCGTGTAGGAACATCTCGATCGAGAATGATCCCCGCAGTAGGTAGGTACTTCCTTATTAACGATTAAAGAGATCTTCCTAAGAACGATTAAAATAGTGGCGAGAAGAGAGGTACAATTTTCTGTATTTAAAAAAACTAGTCAGAAAACATTTTTGCATGATTGTGACATCCGTTCCATGAGAACTCATTTTTACGATAGTGGTATTGATCTTAAAGGACAGAAAACCAAGATTATCCTCTGACAAAGTAAAAAAATTAGTTTTTTAAAACTATAATTAAATTATTTTTATCTCTCTCTTTAATTACTTTGTTGCTGCACCTTGTATATTCTCAATGTTATACTTTTGTTAATATACCAACTTCCCTCTTTTCTTAATTAAAGAAAAGAGAATTTTCACGTTTTTTGTTTTAAGTTGTTCATATTAAACTCTATATATTAATAGACGTTTAGCTTTAAAAAACTATTATCTCCATCTCTTCCAAAATTGATCTTTAATTTTAGCTTTAGTTGCTAATTTTAATTTTGTACATTATTTCTTAAAGCGTTTTTAAAAAGTAAAGACTTTTCTAAAACTTAAAAGATTGATAGCAACAGTTTCATTTTCATTTTGTTTCTAAGTATTTCATCGTATATTTATATTTTAAAATAAAAATATTTTCTGTTTATATATTTTAAATCGCTATATTCTGAATATTCTATTCATGTTCAGCATTTAAATTTCCCGTTCAATTTATTTTACGAATAATAATTCTGTTGTTTGAGTTACTTATTTGTTTTGAATAAAAAAATGCTTAAAGCAAAATATATTTATTTAATCATAGAAAATCCCATCAATCTTATATACTTAATAAACATTACAAGAAAAGGTAAAAAAATGCGCTTGAAATAACTTTATTCCAGGTAATGATACGAAATAATATATATAGGTAGTTTTAAAAAACACACTCATAACACATGCTAGCATTGCCAAGGCAGAAATCTCGTATCACTACCCGATTGCCTATCCGTACCGACAGGAAGGGATCGGTTATCCGCTCTATCACATACAAAAGTATCAAGTAAAAGTATCAGGTACAAGCGCGTATCAGTATCAACTTGTACCTGATACAGCAAAACCTGGTATCAACCCAACTCTAATTCACAGGTACAAAGAGACCCAACCGGAATGTTCAAAAATCGAAAGAGGAAGTACTGTTAATCATAAGACGCTCAACATAAACAATTTTTATATATTGCCTTTTACAAAGAAGTAAATGAATGTGACGTCACAGTAACCTGAATTTATACCGTTGATTTCTACGAAGTATTATTTTTTATTTAGGCCGTCTAGAACGGAGACCAGATAATCGAGAGACTGATAGTCGTGGGTCTATTGTACAGGAATTCAAACTCGCTGATATATTTTAATAACAGGAAAATGTGTCGAATAAAAATATATTTATATTTTCTTCCTAGATAACAAGCTAGCAGATGACTTCAGTTGATGACGTGTTTGCTCTTGCAAAGAATTACCTTCGAGGCCTTTTACTCTGGTTTATTGGTTAATAAACCCCTTCTGGACGAGCGCCGCATATGTGCGTTTGAGCTAGATTCGCCACAGGGCCGAGCGCCGCATCCGTGTGTTACGGCGAAATTGACTCTGCAGGTCGAGTGCCACATATATGCGTTGGGCTTTTGGAACAAAATGTTTTCTATCAGATGGCATTACTATTCCATGTTTCTTTCAAAAGATTGGTCCCGTAGAATAATATTTCTTTTCCCGAGGTCAGATTGTAGTCTATCACGTGTTTGTGAATCATTGGATTAGAATTATTGGATTTTCGGGATATAAACAGAAACACGTGATAGCAAGTGTAAAGAGAAGCACATGTTAAAGAACTCTTTAACTCATTTTGGATTGCTTGTTTATAATTTTTCGTTTCTCTTGGGTTGGGATTTTATGCGAGATATTCTGTCAAGGGTTTTTATGCCTCTCAGTTTTATTTTTGCAGTTATGGATAAAAGAACGCGTTATCTTTCCAAGGAGGGAATATGTAAATTTTTAAATGACCCTTCTAGGGATTTTTCAGATTATAATGACAAAACAATAAATTATTAGTGTTTTTCAGATAGTTCTCAATATTCAGATTTACAATTAGAAGAGGATAGTACTAATATGTCGGTTCCAATTCCGTCATATTAGTGGAGTACTAAAATAGAAGATTTTTCATAAGATTTGAAATGCTAATTATTAAAATTTTCTTGAAGTATTTTATAATATTAAATGTAAATTTTTATTTTCTCCTATGTTTTCATATTTTGCATCAATAATCTAATGTTAATTTAGGTGCTTTCAATTATAGTGAAATACACTATATTTTCATTTTTTATTATTAAAAATCAAGTATTTTAATTAAACTTTATTATAAATAGAATATGATATCTTTTATCACATATTTAAAAATGGTTTCATTTCTATGTAAAGGGCACTTTTTATGCATTATTATATAACGCGCTTTTTTGAAATTTAATGCGTGTTAGGCTTAGCGGGAGAAAATTCTTCAGCCTGTGGGCACCGTCGGCGCTTGTCTGCTTCCATCCTGTGAGCACGTTTCTTTCAGCGGGCGTCCGTCCTGAAGGGGTTAAACAGCTCACACAACACAACGATGACTGATCCCAATGGCTGATCATTGATCATATCGGCAATTAAGGCCACCTTTGGCGCCTATGTATACACAAATCATAACCAAAGACATTGCAACTAAGTAAATGAACAATGTTCCAAGAGTTCGCAAGCGTATACTGAGATAATTGAACTACAGGACTGTTGAATATTGAAAAATGTTTCATTCACTTACAATGATGCATTGAATTCATTCAAAATATCTAGAAGATCCATATTATCCAAGAATGTTTTCTGCCATAGATTATAAAATAATCATGTATTTAGAAAAACTGTTTCTATGAAGCTAAATAAGCTGTTGTCGAATAAGTTAATGATTTGCAACATACGTATACTAACAGGCTGGTATCCTAACTTTTCTCGCTATAAAATATGTGATGACAAATGTTTGCTATGCTTTTTCTATTCGAACGACTTCTTATTCTTTTAATAATGTAATGCGTTGTTAGGAATGATGCTTATAGAAACGAAAGTAATAATTATAAAGTAAGAACTTTTGCAGCTTTTCGAAAGGAGTTAGCAGAGCTGGACTCTTATTCATAAAATCCCCAGAAAGTCAAGAGACATCAAAAAGTTTGCATTAACAAGCTAGAAAGTGCTTCAAGGAATTTTTTTCGGCTCATTTGATATTTTGAGAAACTTGAGACCAAGTTCAAATGAAAGGCTTTAATACGCTCCCTGATAAAACTAGTATAGTAAAAATTATACCTCTCTGAATGTAATGATAGTATATTAATAACAAACTATCATATCTCATATTAACTTACATGAAGAGTAGAAACAAGTACTCCATAAGTAAAGAGTGCTCCAAATGCTGATAATAAAAACTGCCTTTTCAAATTAACTAACTCAAGAGCTGACAAATAAATGACATTCTTTTTCGCTATCTTTTTCAGGAAAAGGCAAGTGTTTCTTTCTAAGCATTTATTGAAAATATTTTGATCTATCAAAGAGTCTGCTGTCTCTCTTATAGCCGACATGTATTCCGGAATCTTCGAACTGCAAATTGTAACTGAACACAAAATAAAAACTCCCGTCAAAACGTTAGGTATTGCTTCCACAGTGTAACCGGCTGAATAGTTATCATGTTGGTTCAACCCATATTCGATGGCCACATAGGTGGATAGGAAACCAATGACCAAACTTATGAACAAATGAACTTGTAATACATTTCGCAGTAAACGAATCACTTTTAAAGCCTTGAAATATCCCCTGAAAATAAGACTGGTATTCACAGAAGAATTTATCAATTTTAGTTTTGCATCATATTCATGAAGAAGAAGACCAGATCGATGAATAAGGACACAAACAGATAATACATTTAACAATGGGTACTTCATAAATATCACATAATAGGCATAAACACCTGTTATAAGCAGAATCAGACGCAACTTCTCATCTAGATCGGTATATTCATATATAAAACAATCCAATGAAGAATCAAAGGTTACATAGACATGAAATATTGAAAGAAGCAACGGTGATACACAATTTATAATTACGAACCAATTGATAGTCCTCCTCCATTTTTTCTTTGGGCTTTTTCTCAGTGCTACTTCTTGATCTTTCAGCATGCCAATCAGATAAATTATGTTTTTCTTTTGCTTTAAAACTGAATACCATAAGGATATTGAAAGAATATCTATGAAAGTAAACATGAATGCTACTTTGAAATCTTCGTCCTGAATACCATAAAAAACGAACACTGATGCCAAGTAGAAAGAAAATACATGAATCTCTATAGCTCCTAGGAAGAAAAACCAGGTTAAATGCTTTCGACAGAGATTAGTAGTATCAAGTCCATGCAATATTAAAAAAGGTATATCCAAATTTGTGTTTGATGGCATCACTATACTCATTCTGTCAACTTGCCTGAATTTTCAACTAGAGAAGAACTAAATCTGGAAGTCCTTTTTTATCTCACAAAGACAAATTTAAGAATTCTAAGATCTTTGAATTTCTTCTGATAGAATCAAATGCTATAATGCTTAAATATTTATAGACTTTACAGCAAATATTTATAAGGAAGTTTCGATAGATATCTATTCAACGCAACCGAATTCACCGCAGAACATTCCTGCTAGTTGGAGTAGACATAAACTGGTTCTTGTATCAACGTTTTATATTATTTGAACATGTAGACATGAATTTATTCGTTGATTCGGAAACAAAAGTCGTCATGAGTTACGAAACAATTTTGTATTCGGTTTTATCGTGACGAAAAATCATTAATTTTCCATTATCTAATGCCATATAGCATGTACTTTTCTCAGACACTGAAAAGGAATTTTTCTTCCTTTATGCATTAACATTTTAATCTTATTACTATTTTAAATTATTTTTCAACCTGACTGTCAACTCCATTTGATCTATGAATGTTTTACGTCTGTATAAGTTTTGTTTTTATCAAATTTGAATTTAATCATATGTTTGGTACAGAAAGGAAAATGTAACTCTTTCGCCTTAATCCAGAATCAGTCTAAATTGAAAATATGTAATCATATTACCTAAAATGTATCACGTTACTTCATTCTGATCGATAGAAAAACTATTTTGCAATTTTACAGAGAACAAATAATGAAGTACATGCGCAACTTATTTATTTCACGAATAATGATGTCTGTTATTCACAGAATGCATTAATTATACAGAATTCACAGATAAAAGATTCTGAAAATTGACAGTTACAGTATGTAGAGAAATAGTAACTCTTTCTAGAAAATATATCTAAAAAGTGGCAGAAAATATCGTAGTTTTCCTTATCCTATAATCGCCAAAAATAAGTAATTTAAAAAAAATCGACATCGAGATTTTGATGAATGTCCAAATTTTAGATATCATAGAGTAAAAAAAAAAAAACATTTTTTGGGCCGTCTGTCTGTGAAAACCATAATTCAAAAACACAACAAGCAAAATGCATGGTATTGAATTTTTGGTATGAATTTTTTGCACCAAAATCGTATATTTGTATCAAATTTTGGACGAAATTTTCCAACGGGATTTCTCTGTCTATCTGTTGGTCCGTCGGAGTGCAAATCAACACGGTAACTCAAAAATGTATCAAACTAGATAGATGAAGTTTTCAGTTTATAGAATCATTACTATAATTTTAAATCTGTTTGAAGTTTTAGACCAAATCTGTTCTTGTGGTTGACTCTATGTCGATCTGCTTTTTCTTTAGCTTAAATCGCAGAACAGCTACACTGTAAAAACTGTGGAGTAATGTCGCACCAAATTTGGTGTTGAAAAACCTTAAAAACTGCGTGAACAAACACTTTATTTAAAGTTAACACCAAATCAAGCGCTCTTATACACTTTAAGTGGTGTTGTTTGCATTCAGCACCAATACTGGTGAATCCTTACACCCTGCTCACACGCACCTGACACCATTCGTGAATTATTTTCACCTGTGGTAACACCAGTTTTGGCGTACGTTTGGAAAGTCTCCGATGGCAACGATAGGTTATTTGTAAACAACTTTGCATTTCCGTTGGTTGCTTCCGTTACACAGAAACGTTAGAAAAGGTTGTGTAATAAAGATAATTGAGTTTTCATAAGATAAATATAACTTTATTTATATGTGTGTCATTTGTATTTAAGAATATTACATTTAATTCGTATATTCTTCTGAAATTTTCTTTACTAAGCCTAGTTCGAATTCGCCCTGATTAATATTCTCTGTGCATTTAAATAACGAACCAATTTTATTTTGACGTGTATACATGTGGCTGATCATTATTTCTGTGAAAAAAGCATATTTAAAATTTTGGTGTCAAAAGCAAGAATTTTAGAATTTTTTAAAAAATTTGAAAACAGGCTATTTTGTCAATTTTATAAAGGTAAAAGTAAATAAGTATTATG
>BGPR01000002.1:7344894-7523677 GCA_013235015.1 Araneus ventricosus | reverse complement strand
GTAAAAGTAAATAAGTATTATGTGTTATAATTTTGAATAGTGAATCTGAACATATTTAAAGCCATTTGTCACTTGAAAGTGTACTTTTTATGCAAAAAGTTGGTGAAATGGGTTAACTCATCTTTCGAAAACTCAAATTTCTGAGGTTTTAACATATAAATAGCTACCCAGTGAGAAAAGTTATATCTTTTTTTGCTAAATAATTATTGCAGAGAGTGTGCATGCATGTGGCGAAGCTTTTCTGAGCAACAATTCATTGATAAGTGTGGATATTTAGAAGTTTGTTGGAATGAAGTTAGGGCTCATGAAAATGTTGAAATTCAATTATGTGTACCAAGAAGTTTTAAGTGCCTGATTTCTGATTGATGAAAATAATTTTTATTAGAAAACATCTTATCATACATTTTAGCATTCAAATTTCTTTATAACATTTACATATATATGGTATAAAGGTAAATTTTTAATTTTATAATTTGATTATTTAGTTTTTATTAATTTAAAGTTTAGTTTCAGGTTTTTAAAAGGAATTTGGTTAGAACTTCTTGCTATTCAAATAATTTAAATTTACTTCTAGTAATTAATGTATTTATAATTTCCTATTACCATTTTAGCCTATTTTGATACCTCATTTATTAATATTCGACATTTTGTTTTTTATGGATTTAAATATATTTAAAGTATACTTTACATATTTTTCTCCCACCTGAAACACGCAGACGATAATAAGACAGATGATTTTATTTTATTCTTATCAGTTTGCTGTTTTAATATAATTAGCACAGTCTTTGAGTTACAACGGAATAGTGTGTTCTCGTGTCAGAATATTTATTTTAACTCCTGTGATTCAAAGTTTTATTTGGATTATTTTAAATAATTTTTTAATGATTTCAGTTTAGAACTTCTCGGAGCTATACTGAAAATTAAGGATTTATTTATTTTTTTTTTCAGATTTTGTAATAAAATTTGTTTAATATACACACACCCACATGTATTTATATGCCTTAAGCATATTATTGTTTTTGTGTTATTTTGACAACTTTCATGTATAACTATATTTTATATAATATTCATATATGTCTTATAGGTAAGGTATTTATTTTCTAGTATACTTGAATAACCAGCGGATTTTTCTTACTTTTGATGGTGTTTCGTGTCAGGATATAAAATATTTTATGTATTACATAGGCCCTGTGTTTTAGTGTTACTGAACTCCAAAAATGGTGGCAACTACTTTACACCAAAAGTAGTGTAAAGGAACATTCCTGGTGTTTGGTTACACCAAGAATTATCCCTGGTGTTTGATTACACCAAAAATTATCTTTGGTGTTTCACTACACCAAAAATAATGGTTGGTGTTTTACTGCACCACTTTTGGTGTAAAGTAGTTGCCACCATTTTTGGTGTTGTGTCACACCAAAATTTTTTACAGTGTAGAAACATTAAATTTTGTACGTGTCTTGTCCTCACAGTTTTAGATGTAGGTCAAATCTTAGTCCAATTGGTGAAAGGTAAAATGTTCAGAATTCAATTCGACTTTTGGAACGCAGAAGCAGTAAAAATGAAGGTTTTCTACCTAATTCTTCAGGGTCAGAAAAGCTATTTTTTATGCCTTGAAAGCATTCATAGGCTGAATTTAAAATGATCACTAATTAAAATGTTTCTTATTTCTATCTCTACTAATAATAAAGGGGAATATGTGTGTTCATGTTAGCACTCTACAGGGAGACCGATAGAGATAGAACTACGAAATTTGGCATAAACATTCCTAAGAAGGTGGGAATGTGCACCTCGGGGCCTCTTTAATTAAATAAAAACCAAGCAAAATTTTGGCGTATTTCTTAAATAACTTCAGAAAATATTATAGCACAAAAATGATTTTTACATTATTTGCAAAACTCAAAATATTATCTTTTCAATGATATTAATTAAGTTACAGTACATTTTTTTGGCATAAAATGCGCCTCGCCATATTAATGTTGAAATCAAATATATACATTTTATGAGGAATAAGACAATGAAGACATGCAACGTGCAATTATTTGTTACATGACACGAATAGTTACTTGACTCCATTATGGACATTCATATAGACAACAAGCAGAACAGATGCAAGTCTACTGAAAGAACATAGGTTAAAATGTTTATCATAATTTGAAGTTTAAAATTAATTTGTTAAGGAAACCATCAATATCAAATTATGCATAAAAGATTCAATTAAATTATATTCCCGGCGAACAAGCTGGTCGCTTGTAATGACAGAAGAAATGAATGACTTCATTATTAACTTTAATCCAAAGTTTGGAAAGATATTCCTTAAATAATAAAAATTGGTGAATACTTTTTTTATTCTTGCAATGTACAGGGTGGTCAAAAATCATTGGACCCATTTCAGAAATAATTAAATAAAACTAATAATAATGTAACAACTACTTTTTTTATTTTTTAAATGAGAGCGCATTTTTTAAAAAAAATTCTTTCAAATAGGTAACGCTCTGTTACAGCGGTGTAGGTGGTCGTATATTATTGGACACCTCCCATTTTTAAAAGCCATTATCTGTGAAACCATTAAAGCTAGAAGAAAAATCAAAGCATATATTTGTAAAGAATTTTACTCTCTTTAATTTGTTAAATCAATTGTTGCGTATGGAAATCTCTCGCTGTAGCAAATTTAGAACGCCGTAATGGCCACCACCTAGCTGAAAAAAAAACTTTTTTATTTCCTCTCTCATTTAAAAGAAAAAACGCAGTTGGAATATGATTAGCTTTTAGTATTTTCAAATGGGTTCAATAATTATGAACACCCTGTATTACGTTTCATCCGAACAATGATGCTCAACTGCTCCGAATTCAATAAGCAAAGCATATAATTGTTAAACTTTATTTTTTGAATATATACGAAGTGATCGAATTATCTAAGTTGATAAGAGAAATATAATTAATGATATATTATTCATTTGGAGACTCGTATAATAGTCGATTTGCAAATTGTTTTTTAAGAAAAGATGTGACTAACTTTTTAAAATGATGAGCCAAATACAATATTCGTACGCATTCGTATTCGAAATCAAAGCAAACAAAACTGATTTTTAAAAAAAAGAAAACGCCACCTTTTCATTAAGAAGTAACTATCGTGGCATATGGATATTACAAATATAAAGAAAATTAGAAAGTTTCAGCGTAATTGTGAATTTTTCTGTTAGCTTTAAAAATTTAGCTTATGTTGTAAAGCTAGTTTACATTACAAGAATAAGGCAAACCGGAGGTTATCCCGTAATCATACCTTCTCTGGTGGATGCTTTCTTCTACTATCTACAACTCTATAGTATAAACAAGTTAAATCTCCCTGGTTTTAATCACACGTGTAAGACGAAAAATCAGTAGACTTAATATTAATTCGTATATATGGACTTGTTATTTTTCGTACCCTAGGAAGTACAGTTTTTTAAATGCAGGTAAACCAGATAACTTGTTTTAAAGATGGACGCAAATTAGAATTATTCATTTGTAACGTACAGTTTTAACAAAAAAAATTTTAACAAGTTGACCCCATCGTTCTCTGTAGGAGCACGGCTTTGGGGAGCAGGAGGGACAACTCAACTCTTCCTAGTCAACACCCCGTTTACTACTGACGAAAGGAATAAATTTACAGTAAAACCCTTTTTAACCGAAACCTGGGACATTCCTTCGAATTATCACTTTAATTTTCAACCTATCCATTAAGGTGGGTCATTCATAGAGGTTCCATGCAAACAACAAAACCGCTCACTCTAGTCCCCTAGAGCTACTGAGCTTACCCCTCCTAACGCATTCAAAACGATATCCCTCGCCCCGCTTTCCCCCTGTACCATTTGTGTGTACCATTTCCCCCTGTACCATTTTACCTGTGGTTTTCGCTTTTGTGAAAGAACATAGTTCCCCTTTTCAGGATCATATTTCAGTTTTATGACGTTGGATTTCCAAACTTTTCGACAACAACAGTCCAATTCTCGTCGGATATATATGTAACACATTGCTTCTCCAACAGCAGAACTACAGGGTGGTTATGATTAAAGTTACCCTATTTAGACCTATGTAGAGTCCGTTCTGGTAGATGGATGTCGATGAAACTTGGTATATGCGTCATATAGACCATGGGGGAAAGAAATTTGCATTCAAAAACTATAATTAAAATTTCGACAGATAGATGGCGGTTTTCATGTAGGAGAAAGGACGTTATGCAAATTTGGAGCGATTTAACAAGCCAATAGTCACTTCCGTAAAATCTAAAAACCGTGAGGAAGAAGTAGCTCTTGCCGTGTTCGAAAGAGCGTTCGATTCCCAATATTCTTCCACAAGTTCTCGAGCGGTGCCGCGTGATTTGACGCTACCTTGGTCTACAGTACGAAAGGTTCTTCGATCCATTATAAAGTTGTATCCATTCAAGGTCCACGTTGAACAAGCTCTGCACCCTGCAGATCTCGGCAAAAGCACTCAATTTGCTAAAATGTTTTGGCCAGAATAGCCGTTGACAATTCATGGCCTTGGAACATTTTGTGGTTGGAAGAAGCGCATTTTACCTCAGAAGGAGAAGTGAATACTCAGATATGTCGCATATGGGGTACTGCAAGTCCTAATGTTGTACGTGAACAGTCTCTGAATCCTGATTACATTACTGCATAGTGTGGTTTTTCTGTTGATTTAATTCTCGGTCCCTTTTTATTTTAGGAGAACACTCCTCATAGCCATCAAAGGTGTTCCATTACGGTTGCTCGTTATTGCGATCTTCTACGGCAGCAAATCATTCCTGCCTTACAGGAACGAGAGTGTTTAGAAACTACTGTCCTCATGCAAGATGGTGCACCACCTCACATTCTCGAGCAGTGCAGGCACTGCTTCGTGCCCACTTTGGAGACGATCGGGTAATTTCGAGAAGTTTTCCGACTGCCTGGCCTCCTCTTTCTCCGGACTTGAATCCCTGTGATTTCAGGTTCTGGAGATTTCTGAAAGATCGTGTCTATGGAGAAAGCATACGGAATCCGCTTGAATTGAAAGCAAGCATAACACGTCATGTTGCTGCAATGAACCGAGAAACCTTTCGCGCTACTGTTGAACACACTATAACACGCTTTGAACATGCGCTTGACTCAAATGGATTGCATATTGAACATATGTTGTGATTAAATAAAGTTTTGTGTATCCAATTTGTGTTTTTTAACTTCATGCGCCTCCTTTTCACCTGGTGGTCAAAATTTGAACTATTATTTTTTTTATAGCCGATTTCTTTTCCCCATGGCCCATATAACGTATAGGATACCAAGTTTCATCGACATCCTTCTGCCAGAACGGACTCTACGTAGGTCTAAATAGGGTGCATTTAATTATAACATGTATATGGGGATTATGGGTATGTATATGGGATTTAAAATGTACCTAAATTATGCAACTAATTCCTTCTGATTCCAAGACAAAATAGAAAAAAAGAAAGAAACCTCAGTTTTATTTCCATTCTTTCCGTGCAAATGGCATCTTTAAATCGTCTTCATTCACATGCAAATTAGTGATTTTTACAGTTGTTCCGGACTTTTGAATCACATTGTATGTTATATTAACACTTTATTAAAATAAAAATTCACTGGAAAACGGTTCTGGATGGTTTTAATCAGCATGAACCATGAAATTGTATTTCCTGACTAGGTTTCTGCGTTTTCAATTTATATGACTAGTGTTTTTTATTTTATTATTTTTTTTTGTAAAGTCATGATTCCGAGAAGACATCAGTATTTCGGTTCCTCAATTTGCATTTAACGGAATTCGTGTTAAAAAAAGCGATCGCTTACAAAAATATATAGATCGAGATACACTAAGAACAGCAAATTCAAATTTCATCATCTCATAACATGTTTACGGAAGTCTGTTCCATGCACTGAAAATTTCAGTGATTCTGCCTTTTGTAAGACTTTTTACAGCAGTCTGCTTGTGTGATTCTCCTTTCAGTTATTCTCTTCCAGTACCAGGTGCCGCAGAATAGCCAAATCTGGTTTTTGCGCCACTAAATCGAACAAGCAAAAACAAAACTTCCAGTATCAGGAATTGAATGATGCAAATGACATCATCATTATACACTAGTGTGCAAAAATTAAGCACCATTTCGTAAAATGGGAGACATTTGCAATTTATACGAAAACTATGGTTTGAAATCAGTTGTGAAAACTTGTGCAACAAACAATTGAGAAAATCTTGTGCAACAATCAATACATACACATTTTATACTGCAGATTCACTCATGAGGGGACCAGCCACTAATTGATGAAGACGGAAAGAGATTTCGGCTCAATCAATTTTACAGAAAGCTGCTAATGATTTAAAACTTTCATTACTGGTTTTATTTGCTACACACATTGCTTACATGTATTTTCGTAAAAATAGCATGGATATTCGGGAAAATATAAAGGTTTCTTTTTAAGAAAAATCTCGAATTTTCTCGCATGTTTTTTGCTTATAACATGCAGAGTTTTCTTTCAGATTATACAAAAATTACAGAACATTCGATAATATGTTAAAGAAAAATTGTATAAAATTTGAAATAAATACGTTTAATGTTAGCGGAAATATGAGCATTTGTACTAAATAATTCTTTACTGTGCATTTGAGAGACATAACTTAATTTTTCTTTCATAACTTCAAAGCCAGATATATAGAGCAACTTATAAAAAATCCAGTTGAATCCCGTTAAAATTCAGAAAGATGTCGGCATTTCAGTGAGGTGAAATAAATTTTCTCTTTGAGAGAAGCTAAGTGATGAGGGGTTTTTCCAAAAACTGATGCTTTCGAAACTTGAATCTTCGAACAGTAACATTGAATTTTAGGAAAGTTGAATATCCCTAATACCCATGTATACTAAGAATTTAAATACATAATTTAAATTGCATTTCGACCATAGCAATTCGAAGACACAAGTTTAAAAAATATCAGTTTGTGCAAGAACCCTCATAATTTAGCTTCTTTTAGAGTTCAAACAAAATTCGACTCGCTGCAATGCCAATATCTTTCTGAATCTTAACGGTATTTAATTGGAATTTTTTATATAAGTTGCCGCATATATCTGGCTTTGCAGTTATGAAAGAAAACTTAAGCTACGTTTCGTACATACGGGCAGTAAAAATTATTAACAACAGATACTCGTAATTCGTCTAATATTCAAAATATTTACTTCAGACTTTAAAACAAAGCTATTCTAATATATTGTCGAGTATTTTATAAATTTCGAATAATTTGGCTTTAAGCTCTGCGTGAATAAGCAAAAAATATCCGGGAAAAATTAGATTTTTAAGAAGCTCTTTATATCTTCCAGAATATACGTGATATTTGTACAAAAATGCATGTGAGGTATGTGCATATCAAACATAACCATTGATGAAAGTTGCAAATTATAATCTGTAAACCGGGGTGAGCCAAAATAACTTTTCGTCTTCATCAATTACTGGTCTGTCCCCTAAATCCTCTCATGATCGAATCTTCACTGTAAATTATGAATTTAGCCTGTTTTTTGCATGGTCGAAGTTCAAGGAAAATCAATTCTGAAGATATTCGAAAAAATGTGCAAACCAAAGGTGTTCACATTTTCTGTCAGCCTATTGTATATAAATATTTCTTTTGTGACGCTCCCAAAAAACGTGTTATTTAGCTATAGGATTTGGCAACATCTATGGCAATCGATGACTCACTTGAAATTTCATTTTCCAAACGTAAAAATAAAGGAATTCGATTTCGTTTAAGCCTTCGTTTCATCCGTTGATCGTCAGTCTCATCCCTGCTGTTAAATATAATCGAAACAATGAAATAAATTGAATTCAATGTGCAAATGAATCAATTGATGAAAGTTTTGAGCAGCGGCGACGTTCAGAAAGAAAGCGAAATAATTAGTTTCAACGTCAATGGCGTAGTGAAGGTTATGATTATTTCGCCCCAACCATCACCATTTGTTTAACAAGGGCAAACTGCTCCCGGCATGGTATTATTTTTCGCCCTCTCATCGTATTTGGCTTCAAAAATAAACATAAATGCACTAGTATGTTAACTCCATAGCACCCCCTAAGCTTGGCGCCCGGAGGCATATTTACAACCCTACCCTGATAGAACTGAGGCAGGAAATCGGACAATATGATTGGCTTTCTTCGCCAAGAGCCGATGACGTCGTTGTTTGCTCTCGTGCGTGTACTTTTCATTAGTATAATTTCTTACAGTGTGGAATGTTTTATTTTTTATGATATTTTAAAAAATAATTTCACTTTTAAAAATATTACAACCCACGGAAGAATGTTTTCTGTGCTCAACTGTGGGAAAACGGTGAAGAAAAGTAGGACGACTCTTGTTTTGTTATAATTATCGTACGCTACGTACGAGAGCTGAAAACGACGTCACTGCTACTCGTAGCCAATGATATTGACTGATTTCCTGCCTCAGTTCTATCAGGGTAGGGTTTGTAAATATGCCGCCCGGAGCATGGATACCCAGTTGACCCCGGGTAGCTACGCCACTGTTCAACGTGCTAGCTAAGTTTAAAATTACGCTGCAGTCGCCAAAATGGAATTTTTTGGGAAATTACTCACCAAATGTGGTAATCTTGATTCCCCCCCTTTTTGAGAGCTTTATAATGTTTGGAGCTATTTTGGCGAACTAGGCAACACAACCGTATAGCGTTCTCAACCTGTTAACCGGGAAATTTACTTTCGTTCCATTCGTTTCCCATTGAAGTTTTTCTTCAGACCCGGTTAACAGGTTAAATCATACCGATTTGTTTTTAGGATCCTCTTTATATATCTTAAAATTCCCATTTACCTTTTCTGCGTTTTCTTAATTTTCTTTGTTAGTTTCTTTTTAATGTTCAATTTGTCATCTAAATGATTAAAAAATCAAGAAAAAGGCCAAAAAATTTATTTCCTGCTAAAGCATCAGAAGCAGATGTACCGTATAACGGGGTTACTTTGCTCTCGCGGAGGTAACTTTGCACCAGTGTAAATGTTTTGTGAAAAGAGAAATAGAGATCAACTGATTAGGGCTAAGGGATTGAAATTTTTTTCTAGTTTCTTCGCAAAATTGAATAGTGTATTTCAACCTTAAGCGACCTTAAGCGTATATAACAATCATTCAGGAGGTTACAGAAGGAAGAGACATTGAACACGTTTCACAGCGAAAATTTTAATTCAAAAGAATCTCTCTCTGGTGAAGGAAATATTACATTTCTGAAAGCAAGTGTATTTAAATGTAAAAGATATTAAAAATAGCTCTCGTTTGTTGAAATTTACAGTAAAAAGCAACTCCAGTTGCTTTTTTATTTATTTTTGTATCTGTAATTATAAAAGGCAATGTTTGTGTGCGATGTCCAGACCAATCTATCGCACTTACAGTCATGAAATTTGGCACACAGGTAGTCCTGATAGTGACTCAATGTACCTCGAAGCCCGAATTTTAAAATTTTATCAAGAAAAATCTTTATTTAATATTTTGTGTTGTTTTGAGTGATTTTTCACACTAATTTCTCAATAGCGGAGAGAGAACACGATTTCCTACCTAATGAAGTTAGTTTTGAATTTCTAACGTAATTTACTGAATTTTGAAAAAAATTAAAAAATAGTCGGTTAATCCTAAAAAATTTTGTTTGGAATTTCAATTTCTTGCATCCGCCGTTATAATTTTGTTATCAATTTGAAATTTGTTGAATTAATAAATATAACGTTTCTCGGTGATTTAAAACAAGAATGGTTAAAATTGAACAGTTGGTTGAATTTTAATTAATTTTTTCTGAAGTATTAAAAAATTTTCGCTTCAAAATTCCCTTCATGATTCATTGTAATCACGGCCGCGTGACGTATTTTCCCAACAGGTATTTCGTCGAAACCACGTGATGTCATAATAACTTGGCTTCGTGTCGACAGATCATTCTTTTAATTTGTTTATTTTTATGCTTTTTGATAGTCGAGCATAAGGCTGATATCTTTAGTTAGAGATGACCAGAAAAAATGAAATATGATTTCAAGGAGCTATTTTCATAACGTTGCTTCAAAGTTTAAACCTGGAATGGAAGATTTTATCTCTCTTTTTTTTCTGCTTCTTCTTCTCTGATTCATTTTGAATATATTTAAATACCATAGAAATTAGTTTGTCTATATCTTTCGAGTCGTATTATTCCATTTGAAATCGTTTAAAATTTCAGTGGTTTTCATTCTTTTAACATCTTGGAATCAATTTTTTCAATCCTAAATTTTTTTTTTTTCGAAAATATCGGTTTGTTTCGTACTCTGTACTGTTTTCCTACAGTTCAAATGTCATTATCGCGAAGAAAAATAAGCGGGGAAATCAATAATTTGCATCTTTTGCTTTGATTTTTTTAAAAAACTTTTTCGTGTCATTGTGGGCGTTTTTTTTTTTTTTTCATTTTGTTGAAGTCTTGATTCTACTGGCAACCCAGTGCGCGTACTGTTAGTTAAATAATAATAAGAAGAATGTTTGCTTTTTCTCCAGATATGCACAGGGTGCATAGAAGGAAGTTAAGGACTTGTGTAAGTGCATGGATTTATCTTCAGACTGCTTGGAATCTTGCTTTGACGCCATTTCTCAATAATTTATGTACTTTTAAAGAGGCGGGAACTTTTTTGGTACCCCACGTGAACAGTTTGCTGCAAAAGAAAGCTAATTCATATAAGGAAACATGGAAATTTCCTAATTTTCTTCAATGAAAATGTAAAGACAGTTGCTACGTTTAATTCCAGTTCAGTGCAGGCCCGTACCAAAGGGATTGCGCCAAGGGCGCAGGCAGAGGGGGCACAATAATGACCTTTACAAAAACCAAGGTTTAAAATCAGATTGGTGCGATCTGCTGTGTTAATAAAAAAGAATCCAAGAATAAGCCTTCTTTGGCTAATTAAAAATAACAGATGATTTACTTGCACTTATTAATCTGT
This sequence comes from Araneus ventricosus, assembly GCA_013235015.1. Classification (NCBI taxonomy): domain Eukaryota; kingdom Metazoa; phylum Arthropoda; class Arachnida; order Araneae; family Araneidae; genus Araneus; species Araneus ventricosus. The sequence goes on along the minus strand of BGPR01000002.1, from coordinate 7,512,737 downwards.
ACTTCGCCTTGGCTGGTGATGAGTCTGATGAGGATAATATTTTATGAATATTTAAAAATGGTTAAATCTGAGGAAGGGAAAAATGCACGAAGATAGATTTTCTGGAGGAGGTCACAGAGGGGATGAAAAATTAACAAAAATGTAACATGTAGTTGGGGGAAGGGGTCGAAGCTTTGGCAGTTCTGTCAGGGGCACAGGAACTAATCGGTACGGTTCTGGTTTAGTGACTTCGGTTTTCCTGTAAATAGTATTGATCTTAAAATGAAAATAAACGTTTATATTACGAAGAAGGTGTGGTAGTAGATATATATACATATATTAATAAAACACAAGGAAATAACTGGATAAAAGGGTGTCTTAAACTTCATTCTGATTTAACAAGATATAATGACGTAAAATTGTTAATTATATAATCAGGTATTTTTAAAATTTATTCTTCTTGTAAATTTCGGGCTTTCAATCAATATATCTAAAATTACATCAAGTGAATTTGTTTCTGAAATATACTGAAAAAACCAGTGCACAGAATCCCTACCTATGAAGTAACTTTGCATCAAAATTTTGAAAATCATAATTAATTATTATGATTCAAAAGTTTGCAGTAAAACGTTTCTCTAGAAATCACTCAACAAGAAAAAAAGAAAAGCCTTTCATTTAGAGAAATACATGGAAATAATCTAGAAAATCCTTCTGAATTCATGAAAATCGGTGCAAAGTAACCCCGTTTCATGGTATTAAGCTAATGCTTTTTGCTAAGATGCACAGTGTCCTCATTGGAGAGAGAGAACAGAAGGGGGTTTGTACTGTAACCTGGGAAGATTGCTAAAGGGTGTAACACACTACATATTTCGTCGACCTTTTTCCTCGGTCGATAAAAATAGATTTCGTCTTTCGGTTAATGGAACCGGTTTTTTCACCAAAGTGATGTTTTTCAGGATATCGGGCTATTAGTCCAGTCATTAGGTAGTTTTTTAAAACAAATTCTGGTGGAGTCGTAATTTTTTGATCCTGTATGTTTTTTGGGGTGCTGATTACGAATCTGAGGTTTCCCACCAAAAATTTTTGTTGGAATTTTAGTTATAGCCGAAAAAACGTGAAAAAAGGGACTTTCTTCCAGTTTTTTTCTTATAATTCAAAAACTATCAACTTTTTTATAGCAAAATCATATATCAAAATAATCAGCACAAAATTTCCTACAATTTATGTTCACACTATTTTTTCATTACGCTTACCGTTTAGGCGCCATAACTGGTTGAAGTTTGGCTAAAGTTTGACTTACCTGATAACACGGTTTGAAAAATAACAAATCTTCCTATCTATATGCACTAAAATTTACTATTTTACTATTAATACACTTTACTTATTTAACACACTTTTTCTACCATAATGTTTCTTTTTTCAATTAATTCTTTCATGTTTTATTAGACATGAAAGTAATTTAGTCCCGAGCAACGCTGGACATAAGTGCTAGTTATGAATAAAATTCCTTGATTACCTCTAAAAGGCTGATGTTGATGGAAATTTAGATTCACTTTCACAATAAATGTTATTTACAAACAACTAAAAGTACTTAGTGTGGTTTTTAATTAAATTTTATTAATTAATTTAAATAACTTGGTATATAGTAACCAAGAAAAAAATGACATGAAAAAAAGTAGCATTCTAAACTTTAAAAGTCATAATAACTTAATAATAATACAACTACAGTCATAAATATGATCTTAGTATCTACATACATTACACAATCTCTTCACTTTATCTTAGTCGCTTTGAAGCTTATGGTCCAATATCTTTTGAAAGATCACCTGTGTCTTCCTCCACATGCAAAGATAAAGACGCCTCAACTAAATTATCGGGCAGTATTGGTTCACCATCATCATCCTCATCACTATTAATTAATCGAATCCTTCTGTTATTGCAGTTGCCCCAACAATGAGGATACAACACTGAACAAAGCAGTCTGACCTTCATACAGCTACAATTTCCGGCGCACCTCTTCTTACACTTGCAGGATATCTTACGTACAGGATAGAGTCAGGTGCGGGGGTCTTCAGAGTTTTGACAGGTTGGAGCCCACTGTTTGTTCTTTCTCAACCCCAGTCTTCAGGTCTCTTTTTATTGTCAAGCCAGTGCTGGATCTGATAGTAAACTTTTAGGGAATGTTGGCGGGCAGCTGCGAGGCTTCATGAAGATTTCATGTAACATTTGTAGCAAACATTATTCAAGGATGGTGTATCAGAGGTAGTTATTGGGTAGCCATACAATGCCACAAGAAAGCGGTTCCCTACATCCACAGCAGCTTCAGGAGTCATATCCGGGTTCTTAAAAATTTCAATTACTTTTAGGAGACCATTATTGTTTTTCAAAGTCTGCACAAACTTCAATTTAACATAATTAAAAAGAGCTGATGTGGTGTCATATCCGCTCATGGCATGTTTGAATAAAATATTATCGGCGAGTGTTTTTTTCTAAAACTGTGTGAGGAGAAAATATCTTTTCAGCTATTTTTCTTTTCCTAGAAATATACGTTGTCAGCGGTACAAATGCCAATTAAGATGACAAAAAGTTTGATATATTCACCTATGACAACCACAGACGGATGTGTTGGGGCCAAACCTAGAGCTTTCACAATTAAACAATCAGCATCTTCGTCCTCTTTCTTGTATGCCATGTTTACTGAGGAGAACTTGTTCATCAGGATGGAAATGAGTCTATCCTTGTTCTTCGGATTGGCCAGAATTTTTCTTAGGAAACAGTTCGTTTCGTATCATCGTTTCATCAAACATTACTTCTCTTGACATTTGTTTCTGTGTTGTTCTGGCCCGTTCTGCACATTTAGTGCCTCCTACTATTTCATTTTCAGGATACCCATTGAAAATGACTAGAGCAGTTGATTTGTACGAACATACGTCACATAATTATCAGAAATTGTTGAAAAAGTTGAACCCCTTTTCCAGATGACTCTGTGCAGCAAGTATCCTTCATCAATAATATACACACCGCTCTCAGCATTAAAATCCTGTGTACATGGCTTGAAAGCTTTGTATAAAGAGGATTTCGTGCCTTTTCGCATTCCACCTTCATCAAACAGAGGTAATGGAAAGGGACATAGTTCATATGTTAAGACGTCCTCTAATTCTTCATCCGATTGCTTTGTAATATAAATTATCTGGAAAAGCGTTGTAAGTTGATAGATACACTTTCATCATGCACCTTGATGACATCACTTATTAGAGCTAGTGGTTGCACTCTGTCATTTCTTTTGAATTTCACGGTATTAAAATTATTTCCTTCTATTCTTTTGATAACAAGAGCAGGTAGGGGACAATAACAGGGCTATGTTTAAGCCTCCTAACTTATTCAAAAATTCGTGATATTTACTCTGTTGTTTACTTCACAACCGCGAAAGACAGGTAATACCAGGGGTAGAAAGATTTAGAAGGAATTTTGTGCAGATTATGCAAGTATACTCATAATATAACTGATAAAATCTTTATTTGCACAAAGAGGTTTACGATAGAAAAAGTTTATTAATTAAGTAGGAATTTATTTAGTAAGATAGATAATTTCGCTCATACAGATTGGATGGTTTGTTGTTGTTCAAGCCGAGCTAGCAGGCAAGTCAAACATTCGCCAAACTCCACCCAGTCATAGCACTTAAACGGTACGTGTAACGAAAAAATAGTACAAACATAAATTGTAGGAAATTTTGTGCTGATTATTTTGATATATGATGATGCCATAAAAAAGTTGATAGTTTCTGAGTTATAAGCAAAATATTGGGGGAAAGTCCATTTTTCTCATGTTTTTTAGCTATAACTAAAATTCCAACAAAAATTTTTGGTGGGAAACCTCAGATTCGTAATCAGCACCCCAAAAAACATATAGGAGCAAAAAATTACGACTTCACCAGAATTTGCTTTAAATCATCCCTTTTTAGCCCCTAATGACTGGACTATATAGCCGAGTGCTTTTCAACAGAAGGATAAAAACTCGACACCACTTTCCGCGGCGAAAAAAACGAAGATAATAAAATAATTCAAGTAAATATTTAAAAATTTTACATCAGTTAATTTTCTTTGTATGACAGATTCAAAATTAAAGCCTTTAACTTTTTTTCCGGCATTCCTTCCATCATTTATGTATATTCACGGAACTTTATTTAAATTTTTTTAAATCATGCAGAGTAAGATTATTATTTAAAAATTTGCAAAGATAAAAGTATTTCATTGTTCTGTATGTTCAAACATTATTTCTTATTAACCATTCATACTAAACCAAATGTAGATAATACCTTCATCGTTCAGTATGTTTAAATTCGATTAATTAATAATCGCACTCTTAACAAACAAATGCCACTATGCATAGTAGTTAAAGGAAAATATGAATTGCATATTTTGTTTCACTCGTCGTCTTAGATCTTGACTTAAATTAACTCTACTTGGCACAATGATACATATTTGCATCACCTACCATTACTACTTCATTGTTCTGTATATTCAAACATTATTATTTATTAATCATTCATACTAAACAAACGTGAATAATACTTTCATTGTTGAGTATGTTCAAACGTATTTTTTACTAACCGTTCATAATAAACAAAGTTTTGCTTTCATTGTTGACTATGTTCAAATGTGTTTCTGCCTAATCACTTAAAATAAACAAGCATAGATGGTACCTTCATTGTTCAAATGCAATTTCTTAACAATCACTCATAACAAACAACTACAGCGAGACCCCTTGTACTTCTCTCTAAGAGAAATTTAAATTCACTTCACTGAAATGCCGCATCTTTCTAAAATTTAACAGGACCCAACTTGAATTTTTAGAGAAGTTGCTCTTTGCTGACTTTGAAGATATAAAAGAAAAATTATACCGCGTCTCGCACATGCGCAGAAAAAAGTTATTCAGTACAAATACTAACATATACTTAAATATTCAACGCATTTACTTCAAATTTTAATGCAATACTTCTGTAACATATTGACGAGTTTTTCGTAAGTTTCATATAATTTAAATGAAACTCTGTACGTTATGAACAGAAAACATACCGGAAAATTTGGGATTTTTTAAAGACACCTTTATCTCTTATGCATTCCGGACCATCCATTCTATTTTTACATGCATTCGTCTTCATCGATTTCTGGTTGGTCCCTTAAATGCCCTCGTGACTGAACCTCCACTGTAAAATGTGTACGATACTCGATTGTATGTTACACGATTCTCCACAACTGATTTCGAGCCTTAGTTTTCGTATTAATTTCAAATTTCTCGCATTTTACGAAACGTTGCTTAATTTTTGCAGACCAGTGGAGTAGTTAAAGGAAAATAGAATATATTAATTACATATCTTGTTTCGCTCGTCTTCTTAGACCTTGACTTAAATTAACTCTACATGGCACAGTGATAGATATCTGCGTCACTGACTTTATTTTAAACATTTATTTCTTAATTAATTAGTAATTTTCTTACTTTAATTTTGATTTGAAATAGTTTTCTCTTAGTTGAAATTCAATTAAATATTTAAAAGTTTTTTGATTAATTAATTTTCTTTATGAAAGAGAATCAAAATTAAGCCCTTTAACTATTTTTCCTGTATTCCTCATACTGATTTATGTACATTTACACGTAGAATTAAAAAGTAAATCTTGCCGAGTAGGATTATTGTTAGAAAAATCTGAAAAGAAAAAATGGCCAATCATTATTTTGTTCAAACTTTTTAATCTTTTACGTTAAACAAATGTAGAAAATACCTTCATTGTCGAGTATGTTCAAATGTAACTTCGTACTGACCGACCAAAATAAGCAAACGTAGATAATGCTTTCATTGTTAAGCATGTCCAAATGTACTTCTTCACTCATAATACACACATGTAGAAGATACCACAATGTTCAGTATGTTCAAAACAAATTGCTTAATAACCACTTATAAATGCAGCCGTAGTTAAAGGAAAATATGAAGATAAAAATAGCACATATATTTTGTTTATATTAACCCCCATTATACTTAAATGAAAATGTAATACAGAATTAAAATATTTGAACCAATGCATAAAAATGAAAATAAACAATAATTAGCAGCTTAACTAGTAGCAGTTTTCTTAATGAGTAATATTTTAACATACTGCAGATAATCAGTAGTAGGAGTTAAAAATTTTTTCATTTACATTATTATTATTGCATTTTCTTTAATAATTAAAAATTTCCTTCATCTGGATAATAGTTTTTTATTCCTGAAAAATATCAACACTCAAATGTTGATTTCAGAAGACTTTCGTAAAAATTAGTAAAAGCTTATAAAGGAAAACAACACACATAAAAATGAGATAAAACAAACAAACTTTATTTTTAATCATAAATTTTAAAAATTTAGTTACATAAAAATTGACTTTCAAACGGTAATTTTTTTTTGGGGGGGGGAGAGAGAGATCCTCAGAAAAGTTACATATCAATAGAAAAATGGTTACATACAACAAAATTTGAGAACAATTCAAGATTTAAAAATCTTTTAAGCTCAAAAGGAATAACAAGTTCTCCAAAGCTTGGGGGCAAATAACCCCGGCCAGTTTCATAAATAACTTTTCTGATGACTGACCTACATGCGTCTTTAAGGGTACGTGGTTCTATTGAATGTTTTACACCAATATTTATAGCTTTTTGATAAAATTTAAGTATGGCTGCTATTTCCCGTTTATATAAAAAGCGGGAATAGGCCTTAACAAATTCCATAATTCCTATATATGGATCAGGCAGTGCTCTCCAAATGAGCCTCAGCGCTTTAACCCTTTTTATCCCGACGGTACTTAAAAGTCCCACTTTAATCACGCTTATATCTTTGCAACGTGAACTTTTTTCTTGGCAGAATTCGCAAAAACACGATGAATGTCGTTCCAACAGCAAGAAGCAGATAGCAGCTGAAGGCAGAAATTTTAAAAAAATTAATTAATTAATTAATTAAGTTATTATAATTAATTAAAAAAGTTTTTTTTTCCTCTATCCTGGAACTATTCTGCTCCAAAACTTATCAAATGGTTCAAAAATAAAATTGCAAATTTGGTGGTAAATTAATTCGGGATACAAAGGGTTAAGGGCTTCTTTGTAGTTTTCTAAACTACGCAAGTACAATACGATGAGCAGCAGAAATAGGTGATCTCTTCTTCTCCTTGTCCTTAAACTCATAGTGCAAAAATAGTGTTCGTCTTTGATGATCCTAAAAAAATATAAATGGAAAATTAGCTTTATCCATTGAAATTATAAAGAGTAAAAAAATCAAATCATAGTATCTGAAAGCAAAAAGCCCCCAAAATAACATTGTTTCAAAAGCGCTCAAAATGCTGCTGCAAACGAAAAACAAAAATAGACACAATATTTTATATGAGCAGAAAAACAAAACAATTTAATTTGAAAAAATATAAGAAAAGCGCAAAAGAATCCAACCAAGCAGAGGTTGTCAAGGGTCACCTGCTGACATGGGTTAATAAAATGGGAACTTTTTCTGTAAAAAAAAAAAAAAAACTTCTTGTGACCCCAAAGATTCCTTGGCGTATTTGTTTTGATTTATAAAAAAGTTTTGTGGTCATTCATTCTTCTGTCTTTCTCTTGTCTTGGGATCTTTCGGGTCACAAGAAGTTTTTTTTATACGAAAGTCAAACTTCTTACAGAAAAAGTTTCCATTTTTTAAATCCATGCCAGCAGGTGACCCTTGAAAACGTCTGCTTGTCTGAATTCTTTTACAACAGTTTTTTCAAATTAAATTACTTTGTTTTCCTGCTCATATAAAATGTTTTATCTTAATCCATTGAGTAATACATGGAGGGTTCAGAGTTAGAGTGGATCAAGTCTATATTTTGCCCAATTTGTACTAACATTATCATAGTAGTGTACAAATATTTTATTTTCGGTAATGTTTTTTTTTGATAGTTTAATTTGTATCCTCCAAGGAGTAAGAACAATTAGAAGTCCACTGTTAGTGTAAATGCAGCTGATGAACTTTGAGAGCTGTTTTCTCAAGAAATGAATCTCATGAACTTGACTCTGAATCCTCCAAATGTAACGAATGTTCAGGTATAAGGCGCAGCAGACAAATGTAAAAATTCTGTCAGATGCCAAAAATTTATTTTAATTAAGAGAAAAGAAATATAAAGTAAAAACCAAATAACTGCACATTTTTTTAGGTTGCATAGAAATTGCCCGAATACATAGGACGGCACAAAATTCCCAGTTACTTGAAAATGGTACTTAGGGCAAAAGACTCTTACTTTATTCTCTGGTATGCCCACTCTTTTTACAAGCTTTTATTTAAATTGACTTGATTCAAGTTTTGTAAAGATGGAATTTTGTAATCGATTTCTCATTAGCTTCCTGATGTACCAGAGTTCTGAAATTCTGTCTCTGATAAAATAAAATATTTTAATATTTTCAGAACTTAATTATCAGTTAATCGCTTAATTTTATTAAGTTTTGATTCCATACGAGAGGCCCAACCCGGTGCGGAATTTAAGAGAAGTTCCTTACTATATTCCTTAATGATCATGATAATGCAACTTATTAACAGATGGGGGCGAAAATATCACATTGTGACCCGGGCGCCACTCACCCTCGCTACGCCACTGGTACCAGAAAAAACGATTAAAGGGATATTTCAATATGTGCAAACGTAGAAAATAGACATCTCTGTTAAAAATTTTCTTTATTCAAGTTTTCTGAAGGTCTATAATAATATTTGGTGTTTTCTAAATTTTACCGTTAAGAACTGTAGGACATCACTAAATTATAATTCGAAAAGCATGATTTTCTTTACAGAAAAATAACAGTTAAACATTGAAATATTCATATAATAATATTTTTATTTATTTTATTCTATATGCATAATAACAGCAAAGTAATGAAAACTTTTATATACATTAATATATTAGGAATTGATTATTTGCAATTTAGCAAGACGTACAACCACTGTTTCTGTCAATGACCTGTTGCATGCGACGCGGCATGGAGTCTATGAGACTGCTAACGCGATCTCAATCTATTTTTAATCAAGTCCCCTCTTTATATTTACCTTTTAATCCATAACGAAAACCATGGATAAACTGATTTCAAGTTGGTGATTCCATTTGTCCGGGCGAAAAACCAGATTGATAAAGACCGATGATTTGGCCTTTCTTTATATTGTCTAATTCTCGTCGCATATTGTTAAAATAATCAAAATTTCTGAATAATTTCATCGATTAATATTAATTAAAGGAAAATTATAAAGAAAAACTTCTGGAGCGTGTGAAAAAGACAGACAAATACTTTTCCTGAAATATTCTTTCATAAATGAAACAAAAATAGAGTAATGCTGCTTAACTATATATACTAAACTGTTTCCCATTGGCAAAATTTTCAACGAACAATATTTAAAATCACTTGTAAGAATTTTTTTAATACTTAAACGCTTTTTTAGTATCTTAAAGATTTTTAAATTAAAACGATTTATGAGTCTAGATATTTTTTAAGTTTTGTGTCATTTTTTAAAAAGCATTCTGACCAAGACAGTGGATTATGCACAAGTAGATAGAAAATGGGGGTTCAGCAACATCGAGGGATTGAGGTGGATCCTGTGGCTCTACCCTCCCCCTCCCTGCCCTATCACTTCTCAGATAAGGAATTTCAAGATAGCGATTCAAGATAAGGACTTGAGATAAGGATTTATTTTTGTTATCTGTCTTTCGGACTTTGAAAATTTTCACAAATGTTTTTAGGGACTTGGATTTTTCAGCATCCTTTTACTAATAATCTCTCACAGGCGCAGTTTTGCATCAATTATAACTTATCGTTAATTTAAATAAAGTCATTAAAAATAAAATAAACAAAATAATTTGATACTTATAAATTAGATCTAATATTTTTCACAAGATTAAGCCCAAGCCACCAACCACTTCCTGATATAGAATTAATTATTTTTTCTATCTTTCTTTCAAATTTTGAAAAATTTTGGAAATGTTTTTAGAGACTTAGATTTTTCAACATCCTTTTACAATTAATCTCTCTCATAGATTTGAGTCAATCATTATTTATCGTTAATTAAAATAAAGCAATTAAAACTTAAAAATTAAAATACAGCATTTCAAAATAAGAATTTAAAATTAAAAAAATTTCAGTCGTTACTTAACATTAATTAAAATAAAGCATTTAAACATGACAATTGAAAACTTTAAAATTAATTAGCAGGATCAAGCCCAAATCACCCGATGCATCTTAAGGACACATCGCCTCAATCCAGTTTTCTCATGCGATAATTAAACAATTTTCAATCATTACTTAACATTAATTAAAATTTATGTTAATTATTTAATATGTTAATATTTAATTAATCCATTTAAACATATTTCTTTGGACTTTGAAAATATTTCAAACGATTTTCCCATTCATTGAGACTTAGAATTTTTTCGGCTGTTTGAACAAATATTTCTCGAATTGATCTTACAATCTTATTTTATATTTATTTTCATTTTTTTCGTCATGCGAATTTTGAATTTGTTTTCAGGAAAATTTCAAAATCTTACTTATTTTTTTTCTCTTCTTAAATATAAAAAAAGCTTACTTAGATGCTAATTCTCATAATATCTTTTTCTTAATTAAATCAGTTTTATAAGAATAATTCTTCTAATGAACCAGTTTCGATTTGTTTTTCGTTCATAATTCAAGTTCAGTTTTTCAGTTGTTTGAGCTCATTCTTTCCCATTAAAAAACACGATTATTGAATATTCTACCAACGAAATACAAGAGCACTAAAAATCTCTTAGGTTTGAATAAGTTAGCGAAGTGAAACCTATAAATCCGTTGTTAACTGTTTCGAGAATAACAAAACGTCAAACACTTTTAAAGTTCGAATTATTTTCATAAACTTGAAACTGCTGACATTATTCTCTAATCTCACGTTTTAATTCCTTTAAGATAGATCAAATAAATTTAGCTTCAATAACAAAAACCATTCAAGTTCACTTTTTCTGTTGTTTGAGCTTATTTTTCTCTTTAACAAAAATGATTTTAGAATATTCTATCAATAAAACACATGCACCAAAAATATCTTAGGTTTGAATAAGTTAACGAAATAAAACTTAGAATTCCGATTTATGACTGTTTCGGGAATAACAAAACGTCAAACTATTTTTAAGTTCCGTGGAAAGTTCGAATTATTTTCTTAAACTTGAAAGTGTTGGCATTATTCTTACAATCCCATATTTCTCCACATTTTAATTCCTTTAACATAGATTAATTTAATTTTACTTCAGTCATTCTAATTTAGCATCAACCATTCAAGTTCACTTTTTCTATTATCTGAGCTTATTTTTCCATTAACAAACACGTTTATATAATATTCTACCAATAAAATACAAGAGCACTAAAAATCTCTTCGGTTTTAATAAGTTAGTAAAACTTAGAATTCCGATTTGTGACTGTTTCGGGAATAACAAAACGTCAAACTCTTTGAAAGTTATGTGGAAATTCGAATTATTTTCTCTCAAACTTAAAAGTGCTGGAATTATTCTTACAAACTCATTTTTTCCACGTTTTAATTCCTTTAACATTGATCAAATAAATTTAGTTTCAATATTATCTACCAGCAAAGAACGTTTAATCTCTATTTTATCTATAAAAACTTTGTGATTTCATTCGAATATCGATGAAAAAGATTAAATAGTTTAAAAAAATCTTTGAAAATTCATAACAATTTTTTCTTCTATAATCTTCCTTAAAAGTTTGAAGAAAGATGAACTTAACGAATGTTATTAATAAAATAAATTGCTAAATTCAAAAGAATCTATTTTCATGATAATGAAATTAAAGCATGGATGAGAAAAAAATTCAATTGAGACATTTGTTTGTTAAAATAAAGTCGACACTTTTAAGCTTGAGAAAACTATTAAACCCTGAAATGTTAAAATGAAGTCTATTCCTTTAACCTGAAGCAATTTTTTTTTATAATCAAAGGCAACTAACTTTAAAATAATTTCACATTTTGTTATTCTTGGAACTGATAGAAAATCGAAATTTTAAGTTCAATAAATTTCGTTACGCAAGAAAAAAGAAAATCGTTTCCATCATTAGAAGAAATGTGTCCAAAATCAAAGTGAATTTCAATCATGAGAGGAAAATTAGTCAGAGCTAACTAATTAGAAGGAAAATAAAGTGTAAAATAAAATAAGATTGAAAGAAATAAGAAATTAAAAAGAAAGTCGAAATAAATCTAAGTCTTTAAAAGCAGAAATCACTCGATTTTTTTTTATGTCTCGAAAGAAAGATATGTTTAATCAGACAGAACTTAATTAGACACGTTTTTCATAAGATCCACTCTAAGTGTGACATACGGAAATTGTGACAATCGGTCGATTAATGGAAAAGAATTCGTGATAAGAATTATCTATGTTGAATATTCTCTAAACTTTCAAGATAAGATAACCAGTGGGACATGAGGTATAATGCAATGTTTTTCATCGATATTCGAATGAAATCACAAAGTTTTTATAGATAAAATAGAGATTAAACGTTCTTTGCTGGTAGATAATATTGAAACTAAATTTATTTGATCAATGATAAAGGAATTAAAACGTGGAAAAAGTGGGTTTGTAAGAATAATGCCAGCACTTTTAAGTTTGAGAGAAAATAATTCGAATTTCCACATAACTTTCAAAGAGTTTGACGTTTTGTTATTCCCGAAACAGTCACAAATCGGAATTCTAAGTTTTACTAACTTATTAAAACCGAAGAGAATTTTAGTGGTCTTGTATTTTATTGGTAGAATATTATATAAACGTGTTTGTTAATGGAAAAATAAGCTCAGATAATAGAAAAAGTGAACTTGAATGGTTGATGCTAAATTAGAATGACTGAAGTAAAATTAAATTAATCTATGTTAAAGGAATTAAAATGTGGAAAAATATGAAATTGTAAGAATAATGCCAACACTTTCAAGTTTAAGAAAATAATTCGAACTTTCCACGGAACTTAAAAATAGTTTGACGTTTTGTTATTCCCGAAACAGTCATAAATCGGAATTCTAAGTTTTATTTCGTTAACTTATTCAAACCTAAGATATTTTTGGTGCATGTATTTTATTGATAGAATATTCTAAAATCATTTTTGTTAATGAGAAAAATAAGCTCAAACAACAGAAAAAGTGAACTTGAATGGTTTTTGTTATTGAAGCTAAATTTATTTGATCTATCTTAAAGGAATTAAAACGTGAAAAAACGTGAGATTAGAGAATAATGTCAGCAGTTTCAAGTTTATGAAAATAATTCGAACTTTAAAAGTGTTTGACGTTTTGTTATTCTCGAAACAGTTAAAAACGGATTTATAGGTTTCACTTCGCTAACTTATTCAAACCTAGGAGATTTTTAGTGCTCTTGTATTTCATTGGTAGAATATTCAATAATCGGGTTTGTTAATGGGAAAAAATGAGCTCAAACAACTGAAAAAGTGAACTTGAATTATGAAACAAAAATAAATCGAAGCTGGTTCATTAGAAGAATTATTCTTATAAAACTGATTTAATTAAGAAAAAGATATTATGAGAATTAGCATCTAAGTAAGCTTTTTTTATATTTAAGAAGAGAAAAAAAATAAGTAAGATTTTGAAATTTTCCTGAAAACAAATTCAAAATTCGCATGACGAAAAAAATGAAAATAAATATAAAATAAGATTGTAAGATCAATTCGAGAAATTTTTGTTCAAACAGCCGAAAAAATTCTAAGTCTCAATGAATGGGAAAAACGTTTGAAATATTTTCAAAGTCCGAAAGAAATATGTTTAAATGGATTAATTAAATATTAACATATTAAATAATTAACATAAATTTTAATTAATGTTAAGAAATGATTGAAAATTGTTTAATTATCGCATGAGAAAACTGGATTGAGGCGATGTGTCCTTAAGATGCATCGGGTGATTTGGGCTTGATCCTGCTAATTAATTTTAAAGTTTTCAATTGTCATGTTTAAATGCTTTATTTTAATTAATGTTAAGTAACGACTGAAAATTGTTTAATTTTAAATTCTTATGCTTAAATGCTGTATTTTAATTTTTAAGTTTTAATTGCTTTATTTTATTTAACGATAAATAATGATTGACACAAATTTATGAGAGAGATTAATTGTAAAAGGATGTTGAAAAATCTAAGTCTCTAAAAACATTTCCAAAATTTTTCAAAATTTGAAAGAAAGATAGAAAAAATAATTAATTCTATATCAGGAAGTGGTTGGTGGCTTGGGCTTAATCTTGTGAAAAATATTAGATCTAATTTATAAGTATCAAATTATTTTGTTTATTTTATTTTTATTGACTTTATTTAAATTAACGATAAGTTATAATTGATGCAAATCTGCGCCTGTGAGAGATTATTAGTAAAAGGATGTTGAAAAATCCAAGTCCCTAAAAACATTTGTGAAAATTTTCAAAGTTCGTAAAGACCGATAACAAAAATAAATCCTTATCTCAAGTCCTTATCTTGAATCGTTATCTTGAAAATTCCTTATCTGAGAAGTGATAGGGAAGGGAGGGGGAGGGCAGAGCCACAGCAGATCCACAGGATCCACCTCAATCCCTCGATGTGGCTGAAACTCCATTTTCTATCTACTTGCACTCACTCACAAGAAATTATTATTTTATTTCATTCAACAATAATATCTTATTCATTCATACAATTAACGCTATATAAATTCTTACTTTATACAGGACTTGTTTTGTTTGAATTTTTATCAGTTAAATATCTCATGAAACATTCCTACAACAGTAATCGGCTCCAATTTTTCATTTTAGTGTTTTAAACGTTATTTCTTTTGAAGTGTAAATAGAGTAGAATCTGTTAGATGTACCGATTTTCCTTTTCGTTTCTGAAGACATATTCTGTTTTCCGTTTCATTTCAGAGACATATTTCCCTGCCAGAAAATCCTTTTGTAAAGTTGAGATGTCCCCTAAAGAAAGTGAAAATCATGCTGTTCTGAGAGCTTATGTTATTGTTACATTTCAATTCAACAACTTTTAACTTATGAATTAAAAAATTAATTAAAACTATAAAATATTCTCTCATTTTTTTGAAAAAATGGAGAATTTTTTCTTCTTTATTAAGTATTTTAATATAAAAAAAATTATTGGTAAATTTTCACCACGTCTAGAAATACAGTAAAGCACCATTTATACGTCTCAAAAGCTTTCAAGGAACTGACGTGAAACGTCGTAAAAATTAAAAAATTCTAATCAATATTTTTCTAGACAATTTTTATTATTATAAATTTAATGCTAGTGTAATACTACATAGCATAGAAATCGATAATTAAATTTTAAAATTAAACGTTTACCATTGAATTGAAAAAATAACTTTATTGCATATCTTGAGTAATAATTTATTTGTGGTTTCTTTTTTAGGTGAATCTTACATTATTTACATTTTTCTGTAGGTTTTGTTTGTTAGACTTAATCTCATGATTCAAAGGTAAGTTTTTCTATGCATGACGACATTTTTCATTCAATTTCTGAGTTTAACCCAATCATTCGAATTGCCTCATAGCCAAATCAACCCGATTCCGTTTAATTCTGACGTTTTCAAAATAATAACATTATAAAGCACTTCAAACGAACAGGATTATGCTGACAGAATGAAGACTGCGTACTTTTTCCATAAAATTAGTAAGAGCTTCGGACTAATTGAGAGCGCTAGACAAAAAGAGATGAGATTCAAAAAAATAGAAATCTATCTACGTACCTTTCACCAGCATAAGTTCCTTTGGAGAAACAAAAAAAAATGCAATAAAGTACTTCAAAGAAGTTTTAATACATTGAGAAGCTTGAAAGAAAGGAAATGAAGCACAAAAGAAAGACAGAAATCTGCCTATCTATTAGCAGAAATATTTTTGCAAAAGCATAAAATATATATTATGAATGAAGTACTTCAAACTGCTGTATTATATTGACATGACTAAAAAGGCAGAAATGAGATGTCAAAAACTTATAAGAAATAATTTTTTCATCATTTAACAATGCTTGGGGGAAAACACAAAATAATAAAGTACTTTAAATAAACTATACTATGGTGACAGAACTAAAAAAGAAAAGAAAAAAAAGATGAAAATAAATAAATGCAAAAATCTACTTACCTTTTCCATAAAATTCCCAGAAATATCTTTGTAAAACAGTAAAGTGCTACAAATTGACTCGACTATATCGCTAGAACTAGGAAGAGAGAAAAAGAGATGAAAACAAATGAAATCGCCGTAACCTTTCCATAAATGGCTCGCTTCATTAGTCGCAATATAAAAGATGAGAATTGTTATATTTCATTTTAATAAATAACAATTTGAAATGAGTATGTTACACTGAATGAACTAGATAAAGAGAAATGTGTTGTAAAAAATGAAACCTGCCCACCTTTGGCTGAAGACCACTTTCCGAAGCATTTCATAGCCCTGGATATTTAGACGAGGCAAATCATCAAATTGCAGATGAACAAAAATTGACTGCATGCGATTTTCCCAGATGCGATGATGAATGTCATCCATTAGTACCTTTATTAGAATAGATACAGATTGAAAAGTTAGTGACCAAAGAAGAATGTTTTACAATAAACAAAATAATTTTAATTATTTAGAGTCCGCCTATGAATGGAATAAAGAAAATCAAATTTAAAGAGAAATGTATGAAATATACATATAATTTTTTGAAATATCTAAAAAAATAGTATGGTATTTTGACTAAAAAAATTACGAACAAATAGTCATCTTTAATTACTTAGAACCTCCTCGTGGATTTCAGCGGGGGGGGGGGAGGGGGAGAAGTAGATCATCGAAGTTTGGTAATATACACTATATGATCAAAAGTATCCGGACACTTTGAGATTTTCACATTGTTTAAAAATAACTCTAGAAAGGCAGGCCGAACGGCGCGTGAACTTTGACCGTGTAATTAATAGGCATCCATTCACATTTTGCAATGAAGATTCGGTCAAGAGGGCATTTAGGGAAGAGGAAACCTCGTTTCACAAAAATCTGAATGATTTGCAACTTTCACCATAGCTTTTGCTTTCTATGCACATTGCCCTAGATATAAAGACTTTCTTTAAAAATCCCAAATTTTTCCGCATGTGTTTCGCTTATAACATGCAACTTGTAGAATAGGTGACAATGTATTATTAAAATTTGAAGTAAATACTTTGAGTAAAAACGGAAATATGAGTATTCGTATAAATTATTTTTTACTGCGCATGTGCGAAACGTAGTATAATTTTTTTAATAATTTTGAAGCCTGACATATAGGGCAACTTATTCAAAAATTCTAGTTGAATACCATTACTATTTAGAAAGATATCGGCATTCCAGCGAGCAAAATTTCTGTTTCTCCCTAAAAGAGAAGACTAAAAAAGAGTTTCTCCCTAAGAGTGATTACTAAATCGCCGAACAGGAATTTAAATTATGTTTTTGATTTATAAGTATGTCAGGGTATTGAGCATACTAAATATTATAAAATCCTATAGAACTATTCGAAAATTAAAGTAAAAAAAATGTCAATTTGGGGAAAAAGCCTCAGCATTTTGTTTCTTTTAGAGAGAAAAAGAAATTCTGCTTCCTGCAATGCCGTTATCTTTCTAAATCGTAATGGTATTCGACTGGATTTTTTAAATGAGTTGCCCTGTATATCTGGCTTCCAAATTTTAAAAGAAAAATTATACTATGTTTCGCACATACGAAGTAAAACATTATTTACAACTAATATTCATAGTTCCTTTAAAGTTTAAAGTATTTACTTCAAATTGTAGTGCAATGCTACGCTAACATATTGTCACATATATCTTAAGTTTCGTATAATTTGGTTGAAAACTCTGCATGTTATAAGCAAAAATATGCGGAAAAATTTAAGATTTTTTAAGAAAACCTTTATATCTTCCCGAATAAACATGCTATTTTTACGAAAATGCATATAGAGCAATATGTTTAGCGAACAAAAGCGGAGCCGAAAATTGCAAATCATTATCAGATTTCTGTGAAACGGGGTTCCTTCTTCATCAATTTCTGGTCGGTCCTCTAAATGCCCTCGTGACCGAATCTTCACCGTAAAATATGACTTGAAGCTATTCTTTACATGGTCGAAGTTCAAGGGCAATTCATTCAGCTTTCCTGGAGACATTAAAAATAAAAAGTGTGAAAATGCGAACGTGTCCAGATACTTTTGATTAGGGATGTAACGAATATTCGACCAGTATTCGTCCTGCCCGAATGCTAAACAGATATTTGGCCAAATAAATTCAGGATAATAATTTTAAAAAAATATATTTAACAAATAATATTGCAGAGCTTATTGCATTTCAGGATATTTATTACGAAAAAAATCTCCTACCTATCTGAAATTAAGATTTTCAAGGAAAATGTTCCGTTTTGATTCATAAATATATTTTAACAGCTTCATAAAAAGAACTTTCACTGCACACTTTGTTATTTTCTTTTGCTACTCGGATATTTTCTTGTTAAATTTATAATTGAAAATCTTTTCGCCTCTTTCCCCCCACCAATTCAGCGGATACTCTATCCTATCTATTAGAAATTCTTTATCAAAATTGGAATAAAACTCTCATAATTTAATTTGACCACTGTATTTTTTTCGTTTTTCATTGCCATTTTCTGCAAAGATAACCTTCTTATTTCTGTCAAGCAATCCTAAAGTGAAGAGGGTATTATCATTTCTTATAATTACGAAATACACATCAAGTTGTCAATATTTTTTAAATATGCAGGTAATAAAAAAATCAATTTTAATTATCTTGAATTTTTTTTCATTAAAAATATGAGCAATATTTTATTTAGTAGCAAAAGTGAAAGTTTTTAAAAAGTAGGTATTCGGCTCAAAATATGGCCGGAATTCGTCACATCACTACTTTTCATCATAAGTGCATCTCAATACCAGCGATAGTGGTCTGCCCTAGATTTTCTCATATACTTCCTAACAAAGGTATCATCCCCCCACATGGAAACCGTGGGCCTTGAGCAAGGCTCCCACCACCAGGAACACTCAAATTTTTAATACCATCGGAAACGAAGACAAGGCGAAAGGGTGAAACCAGTGGCGCAGCTAAAGGGGGCGGAGCGGGGCGCCCCGGGCGGCATGTTGTAACAACAACCTGGCGGCAACAGTCGCAGCTACGCCACTGGGTGAAACACAAGCGGGAATATCCCCTCCATTCGATTTTCGCGTGTAGTGACAGAATTACGACGCTTTTTGAGCTCCCTATATGGTATAATGTTTAATTTTATGGTAGGGAAATGTGGCAGAATTTGGAATGGTATGATAACTTCAATTCTACTAAATATTTGGGTCGTAGTATAAGGACGCTGTTGAATGAGTTGCATGAGCGAAAAGTCCACTCTGAGAGAATCTGCAGTGTCAGACCTAACAGAATTCGAAAAAGGAATTATTATTGGACCTACGTTTCGTTGGGGGCTAGGTGACAGAAACTGCAAATATTGTAGGTTCTGCAAGGAATATGATATATCTGATACGACAACGTTCATGAAAGGCGGTAAAATGGCACGCAAAGTAGAACAGTGAACTAAAGTCTAAGCTGACAAATCGAAATAGACGGCAGTTGAATCGGATTGTAGGCCAAATTTACAAAAAAATTTTAGCTTCAGTAATATCCGACCTGAACAGACATCTCCGGGATCCCGTTTCCACCAGAACTGTACAAAGGGGATTTTATGCTGTGAACATTTATGGCAGAGTGGTCATTCGGAAAGCACTGGCAACATCACGTAATGCTTGTAAGCGGCGCCAATGGTTCAGAGATCACCGAGGCTGGACCCCAAAGCATTGGTGGCAAGTCATCTGGTCTGATGAATCCGCATTCACCCTATCTCAAGCCTCGGTCCCACGATCAGATAACCCACAGATTTCGTCCGCGGTTCGCATTATTTCCTGTAGTCGGAACGGGAAGATTCGATGTCGCTTGGGGGATTGTAAGAGCATCTGTGATTTCCCGTTCTGTGGCGGTAAATAGCTCAAACATCAAAGAGACCAGATGGAGCCATTTTTCATTTGCTTAAGAAATTAGTTATTATCTTAAACAAGCTCAACAGAGATAATATTAAAGTAATTACTATAAGATTTGAATCATTGAAAGGAAAACAACGAAATTTTAAAGTACTAATTTGTACTCGCCTCAAAAAACAGGTTAAAATAAAAGTTGGTCACTCTTGACTTCAAGCTCAATCGTACTACAAAGAAGGAAATGAACAAAAATGTGGTGATGAAAGTGGGAGGCCCAAAAGAATATATTCCTCCGAAAAGAAGTGGGAATAGTTCCCTAAAATATCCTTCTTGCTCTTAACCCCCTCCAATTAGATTTTTCTACATTTACGAATTGCAGCTGAACAAGAGATCATATTTCTTCTATCGGGGGTGCAATTGGAAGTACGGATTAATGGCGTGTCTACTCCCTTCACGATGGGGTCATCACATCCATAATATTTGGCTATCTTTTTCATGAAGGACGACGTCTGTAGAGCAGAACGTTTCACTCTTGAAGTATTTGTGATGTGTAGCATCATAATTAGGAAAGTTTAGCAAGTTATTACTTTTCAAGCTGTTGAACGGCAGGCCCTAGTGGGAAAGAACCTGCCTTCAGAAGATGCTTCCTTAGGCGCGGGGCCCAATTTGGAGCAATTGGTCCAATCGGCTTAAGGCCTGCCCTGGTTTCATGGAATTTAATGACGATTGAATATGCTGAATACCCAGGCATATTTTTAAACAAAATTCATAATTTAATTTGCAGTTCGACGATTACTATCCGAAATTGGCAATATGCATTATTTCAAACATAGAACCAATTCGATAAGGGTAAAATTAATTTTGAAATCAGAAGACTCAAGATACACTGTAAACTTTTTTCTTTGTTCCGCAGTGTAATATACCTTTGAAATTAATTTCTGAATGATTTCTAGCTTCAAAACGGAATATGATATAAAAATCAACCTCTCTAAACTATTTGGCTCTGCAGCGAAATGAGCGATTTTTCTATCCTGGAATTAGTAAACTATGTAAGGAAGAAGAAAACGGGGCAGGTTCATTCTAGAAGACAAAACATCACTTACTCTGCTAAAAATGTTGAGTTTAGTAGAGATGAAATTGGGTACAATATGCATTCGCTGTAAAGGATTTTTAAGAAGGCAACGACGTTACAGGTTCGTGTAGCATGTCTTTCGAGCTTTTTTTTTGTCCCGAAATTAAAATAAGGTTCTTTTCCCACGCACAGTTCAAGCAGGGTCGTCTTAACAAATTTGAGCGCCCTAGGCTAGAATAATGTATCGCGGACAAAAGAATTTGACAGTATATGCCCAACGAAAATCGATTCCTAATAAAATAACTGAATAGCAAAAAAAGTGAATGAATAAATAAAAAATAATAAAATAAAAAGTCAACAGTTCTGTAATTAATACCTTGCAATTTTACAAATTAGCGCAATTTACGAAAATAGCTTCCGAGTAAAATAACTGAAGCGCAAAATAACTAAATAAATAATAATTATAAAAATAAAATAAAAGTCACCTGCCTTTCAATTTTACAAATTAGCGCGTTTTCAAAATAAGATTTTGCAAACCAGCTCCCCGTAATGTAGGTAACTTCTATTACACGAATAATTTAGGATTTTCTGCTTGATTGCATCTGTATGAATATTTTTTGAAATGATGTGCATGTTTATGTAACATTACAAAATCTATGGCTGTTTAGTTCCACACCCTAATAATATCAATACTTTTAATATATTCAAAATTTAAATTGAATACATTTTTTGGTTCAAAATTAAAATAAAATCAATGCAGCAAATATTCAGACGTCTTTGGATCAATGTCACCCCTAAGCTGCACCCTACTTAGCCCAATGGATAAGACGGCCCAGAGTCCAAGCATTCTATAATAGAATAGCGGTGACACGGCCTCTAACGCTGCGCCACAACGCGCGCGGAAAACAAGGGAGGGGTTTTTCTTAGAATTCGAAGAGGGGAGAGAGTGCCAAAGTGAATTTCCGTTATCTTTGAAAGGGAATCCCTTCCATGTTAAAGTTCAAACGAAAAAATGCACACAACAAGGAGTGTTGTTAACCGACAACAGATATTTCAAAAAGAATGTTGTTTATAATGAAGTTTTTTAGTTGATACATTTATTTTTTACTTTTAATGTTCATATATATTTACAATGATATATTTTTTCTTTTTTTCTTACAGTCATCAATTTTACCAAGATTCAATTTTATCAAGATTTACATTCATCAATTCAGCATTTTTTTAAAAATTTTTTATTTGGTAATGCATTTTTTTTATGTTAGTGGATTTTGCATTATTTTTACTCGGACAAAACAAAAGTAATTGTTAAAAATAAAGTTATTAACAAAATAAAAAATAGTACCAATTGATTCATCAGTTTTGCGTTTCATGCTTTTTTTATTTCTTACTCACTCTACCAATGTTCATGAGATTTTCTACTACAACTTTCATTACTAAATTTGTGACAATCAGATCTGAGATATTGTTGGCAAGCTAAAAGCCCGTCTGAGACTGGCACAAATCTTCCAGTTAGTAAGTAACTTCGAGAAAATTTTTAATAGAAAAGAGGCGAAAAATATATCAAACTTTAATAAAACAAAAATTCATTTGTTAAGTAATTGGATATTTTATGTCGTCACGTTATGTATATGAACTAAATAAATATTCTATGTAATTGCATAGTTGATTACACACACGCTAAATCCAATTGAGCGATTTCTGGACTCCAAAAGGGAGCGAATGTAAAAATTCGCCTTTCCGATCTTTTAGTACAGAAAAACGCTCCTTAAAACACTTTTATAGTCAAAAACCAGTTTCGACTGCTTACTCGCTAAGAAACTGATAACGGATTCGGAATTCGTTTGACTATTCCGTTCTTCTTAGGAGCGGTTTTTAATTTCTATTTCCGACGCTAGGGGTATCCGAAAAATCATTGGTTAATAATCATCACGTGACGACTTGGCGCTTTCCTTATCTGTGGGCCGATAAGATTGGCAGACATTTTTTTTTATTTTAGCCGGCTTTCTTCATGTCGGTGGGAGAATTAAATTGAATCGTATTAAAGAATATTAATATTTGTTATTTACATTAATCAGGGAGATTCACAATATGGGGATAGGTCCTGCCCTGGTTCGTGATTTTCTGTGTGCGAGCGAACTTTTGAACTTGGTCTAACTGAGGACTTGAACAAGTGGAATAAGAAACAACAACAACAGATTCACAGTATGGTGAGTTACATTTTCAAATTCTAAAATTGCTCTTTAATTTCATAGTCGGGAATCTGTCCAGATATTTTTTATATGACTGATATTATATTTATGCACATTCTGCAAAAACTTCGTTAAATAACCTAATTCCATTCTGAACATATCCCTGATATATGTTCCTACTTGAATGCAAATTTGAAAATTCTTGAGACATTAAAAATAATTTAGGGGATATCTTCATCCTGAATACATTATTTAATGACACTTTAATTTTAGAAAATTATATATCATTAAAGATTATCCATTAGAAAGTTCAGGAAGAAATTTAATATAATGAAAATTAATTTCATCCACTATCATATTAATCACACTTATTTTTATTTTTAATTTAAGGTGTATGTAAATTTGGTTTCAGCAGTGAATGCATGTTTTAAATGTGTTTTAATGTTTAAGTTGATTGTAGCAGTAATAGATAAAAGAATTTTAAAGTAAAACTTGTGTCCCCCAATTAAAAATAAACTGATAGTGAAATGAAATGTATATTGTTTATTAATTCTTCATTATTTTAATATTTTGGACATTGTTTAATAATTATAAAGTGTCTACAGTTTCCATAAATATATTTTTTATCTATGTGTTTATTTTATTTGGGAGAAAAAATTGCAGAATATAATTTGCCTGTCCACAAAATGCTTGTGTTTGTCAGACTATTTTAATGATAGTTTAGTTATCTAAATTATATATAATACATATAATAGAATTAATATTATATCTATGTAGATTTACTTTCCATTGATATCAAAATTCTATGTTTTAAAAAGTTTTGTCTCCTATTGATGTACCAGTTACCTAACTGATCAAGTCATTTATAAGCATAAAACTAGTTTTATTATTATTCATTGTGCATTGGGATGAGTGTTTTTAGTTTAATTTTCCACTATTAGAATATGGGGTTGGAGCAGTAGATTATTTGGGTACAATTAGCTTTTTCCATTTCTCTCGCATCTTCATACTTCCCTATAAGAATGTACTCTAGATGTTGAACTCAGTGCTGTAGGGTAAATATATTTATATATTTTAAGAAATTTGATTTTTTTTATTGATTTTAGGCTATGCTATTTAATCAACACTGACATTTATAAAATGCATGGATGACTTGTTTCAAATGCCAAAAAGTTGTTACAGATAGATTCTCTGAAGAGGTAGATAGTAAGACTGAATAAATAAAATTGATTTTTTTCATTGTAGATTAGTAATGAATTTGCTTTAGAAAGTTATATAATGCATAACTTCTTTTCTAAATATCATGGTTTTTTCTTAGAAATATAACTGTGTTTATGTGAACTAATTAAAAATTATCATATGTTTAGGAAAATCCATCTATTTAATATAGCTGCAAATGCTTTGCAACTTATACTAAAAAAATTACACACAATTTTTTATGAATAATTTTATTTCTCTCATTCATAAAGAGTTAACTTTTGCTTTAGTTTAAAATTTTGCATGCCATTGCTTGGTTACTAACTAAAGGATCTTACTGTAACTTTTATATAACAGTTATTTTTAATTACATTTGGAAGGTTACTAATTGAGGTCATACTTCATAGTTTAATTGCTATGTCTTTGTTTTTGTCTAAGGTTTACAGACAAATTTATTAAAAGCTTTATTTATAGGGGATATTACTGTTTGTAGTTGACTTGAAAATATTTGTTTACACTTTTTTTTTAGAAAATTTATCAGCATTGCTAATGCTTGCAGAGTTGTTCCCAGTAACTGGCCCAAGAAAGAAAAAGGTACATTTTTGTTATTCTATCTTAATTTTAAGAGATTTTATAGAATTTTAAACACACACACTTCCAGAATAATCAAAATAATTTTCAAACTCAATAATCATTGTTGCATTGAGGCTGTAATTACACGACAGCAAAACATTGTGAGCTGTTCCCCAATGTCTGCTTTCCATTTACTATAGTTGTATGCATCATACAGTTGTACCAAACAAAAGTCACAAGAAAAAGTTTTCTAGAGGTCCCATGATATACTTCAAAACAAAAAGCTAAATATTATATAAAAATTTGCAAATATGTGTGCGAAACAAATGGATGTGTGTCTCATCTTAAAAATGACAACTATCAATAGAATGGTGTGGGGAGTATGTGTCAAGACCTAATTCCATAATTTGTTCAAAAAGTTTATTCAAAACCCTTTTTTACTGTTCTGTATGTAAGAATAATTAAACCACTAGTTTGTAAAAGACATTTACAGAACATTTTTAACTAAATGTTTATATGGAAACCAGTGGCGGGAGATGCAGGTATAAAAAGTTTTGTATCGTCGTGACGAATGTCAAATCTTATGGCTTATGTAAACCAAAACACTAACTTTACAGACTTTACTCACCTAACAATAAGAATCTTAAAGAACACGACAATACTTTCGATAATTTAACAAAAAACACAATGAAATAAACTAGAAAAAGCATTCTTTGACCATGTCAATGCTGCAAATAGAGTGGAATAACGACAAAAGTGAGAACTTTCAAGCCTGTCAAAAACCAGGAAGAAATGTTTTCACTTTCTTTAAAGGGAGATTAAAAAAAAAACAGCTGTAGTGATTTTAGATAAAATAAAGAATTCTGGTGTAGCTCTGAGGGAGGGGGACCTGCAGCCCGATAGCTACCCCCCTGGATTTGCCACTGATGGAAACAAAACCAATTGTTTTAAAAAAATCTGTGTGAGCTATGTCTTTCACTATGTTGCAGAAAAATTTTCTCTAATTAAATAATTTTTTTTGCAGGTTTCGGGAGATTAAAGGCTTCATTAGGCAATCAAGGAAAACTAAAACCATTTTATTAAATTATTTATTTAGAAGTTTATTTGTGAAAAATATCTTGAAATATTTCAGTTCAGAATTGCATTTATTAAATATACATTGAAACAAAAATAAATGTATAAAAAGCAGTGAGATTTAGTCTTTTATTTGTGATATATGTTTACTAGTGTGTGTTTACTAGTCAGGAATGGTTGTATATAAAAACTTATAGGTTTAAAAATGAAATGTTATATTAATTGTAAGTGAGAATTTTATGTGATATTTTTATATAAATTTTACCAAAATATAACTGTAGATATTTTATACAGAAGCATCAGTTTTTATTTGTAAATAATTGAAGATTTTGCTTTTGAAAAGAGTCTAAAATGCACATTTGCCATGTATGCAAATATTAGAAAAACAAATCATGAGCTTTTATTATTGGAAAATTTGTTTTTGCATGATTATAGCAGAAAGAAATTTACACAGGAAATGGCTATCTTTTATAATATATTTGATTACCAAGTGAGATTTTTTTGCGCGGGGGGTAACTTTTATGTGTTTATTTGTGATTTTAGAAGTCAGTTTTTTATGTGTGCAATGTATTTCAATAAATTTAGACACTTTGTTAATTTTAAGTATAAAATTTACAGATAAATATGTGTAATATTTTTAAAAAGGTCAAAAATTTTGCTTGGGGTGTGTAATCAAGAGTTTTAAGTAACATCTTTTTTACTTATTTATGTTTTACCTTTATTTAAAACTGCCTTTACACCAATAACATTTATACACTCTAGTTGGTTACATTTTGCTTCCATGTAAATATAGTATAATTTTAAATTTAAAATTGTAACACATTTAAGTATATTTTTTCTCTTCAAATTTATTTTAAGCTTTTAACCCATGTGCAGTTCTGATTTCTCAATTGGGTACTCATTATAATAAGTTTTTATTCTGTAATTTATCATCAGTTTGATTCTTTTTCAGTAAGCTTTTTTCAGATTTTTCATCTTGGTTGTTATTGTAGGAAGTGTAATACTTGGTTGTACTACAGTGAATTTATGTAAAAATGTATTTTTATGTTGTAATAAAAGTATGAAAATACTGTGTTGCTGTTATTTGTTACTTGAGTTATTATCTATAAATTAGTATCTTATGTGCAGTACTATTTGTAATAATAAATGGAATAAAAAAACTTATATTCATTTATAAAAGCATAAGTTTTTGATTAGAGCAATTAATTTCTTATGAATTGTTAAAGAATAAAGATTTGAAGTAATATTTTGGCAGTTTCTCTTGTTTAAATCTTTGCAAAAATATATATTATTAGGTACGTATAATTATACTATTTTTATATTTATGCTCCAACATCTTATTCTGGTACTCGTGCAAAGAGCACTAATTAGTTATTGAAGTTTTGAGCAAAGATCATTATAACCATTACTGTTAATATAACTTAACTTGTGTTGCAAAGAGTAGTTTTAATGTTTCTTAGAATTCTTATGCAGTTTTAGAAACAAAGTATTTTGTTAAAATTTCCAGTATTCTTTTACATATAAGAAATGTAATATACTGTTTCAATAGATTTTTTAGGATATTCATTCCATTTTTTAAAAATTAAATTTCATAAAAATATTTTTTTTCACTTTATATAACTGGTAAAAGTGTTTTTAATAATGTATATTGTACACATACAGTGATTCTGAGTTGGGAGAAAGCCAGGAAACTAATATAATTAAGCCTTAAATCAGGGAAATTTTTTCACAGTTTCTGTAGCCACCTCCCCTGTATTATATTTTTAAAGCTGACTCAGTCTGTCAAAACTTTACTAGTCAGTGCAAACTCAAAAGCCTTATAATTAATATTTTCTAAAAATTATAATTTGTAAAAGAATAAGTAAAATTCATGCAAATAACTGGTGTGCTTTAGATGTTCTTAAAGGATAAATGGAAAATAAAGCTGCAATATTAGAGAATATGGTGAAAAATATGTATTTAGAGAAATGAAAAATTTAGATAATGCAGTTAAATCTTCAAAAAAAAAACAGATATTGGTCAAGTTCAATGATTTTGTGAAAATTGCTAAATAACTGCAAATTGAATTGAAGACAAAATACAAATTCTTAAAAAATCTACAGGATATTTAAAGAAAAAATAAAAAGAATTTTTTGCATATTTTATTAAATTAAATTGAAGAAAAAATGCAGTTTTTTTCTGTATTCAAAAAATCTGCAGAATATTTAGACGAAAATATAGTAAAAAAATTTATGCTGATTAAATTGAAGAAATAATGCAGATTTCTTCTGCCTTCAAAAAATCTGAAGAATATTTAAGAGAAAAATATAAGAAGAAAATTTTCTGCAGATTAAATTGAAGAAAAACTGCAGATTTTTTGTCTTCAAAAAATCTGCAGAAATCTTCAAGAAAACCTCAAAAAAAAAAATTCTGCAGATTTTTTTTTGCTGGGTTATTAAAAAATTATTTATTATAAACCGTGCTATATAGTTTACAATTGTTTCCATTATAGAAATCTGTTGTACTGTGCAGAATAATGCAGGTATTAAAAGAAGCACCCCCCAATTGTTTCTTACTAGTTTTTAAAATAGCAGAAGTGATGAAACTAGGGAAAAAGACCGTTTATGTTGGTTAAAAAGATTTACAAGGATAAAATAATAAGCGGCATTTTACTACCTCAAGGGGCATATTTATTCATAATGCTCTTTATAAGGTACTAAATCACTGGTCTCAATATTGCTTTAAAAAATGTTATCTTTTAAACGTCCAGAAATGTTGAATAATTAATTAATCAATACTAAAAGCATTTTAAAAAAGCGTTTTTTTTATTAACGGTCTGAATAAGTTTACAAACTGATCAAAAAGGAGCGAAATCAATAAAAACATTTCCAGAAAAGAGCGTTTTTCTTTTCAACGCTCCAAATAAAGTTACAAATTAATCAGAAAGGATCGAAATGAGTAATGAAAACATTTCCAAAAAAGAGCGCTTTTTCTCAAACGCTCCCTTTAACATTAAAAATTAATCAACAAAGAGAGAAATCATTGCTTAAAATATTGCTCAAAAAGGAGCATTTCTTTTAACACGCTCCTTTTAATATTAAAAACTAATGGAAAAGGAGCGAAATCGTTCAATACAAAAAGGAGCGAAATTCGCTCCGAATATTTCGCTCCGCGGAAGGATTGTAAAACGCTCCGAAAGGACAATGCACTTTCAAGTACGGAAAGGAGCGAATTTCGCTCGTTTGGTTTAAGCGTGAGATGTTGATGGGATTCTGAAAGACCGCGAATTCTTTATTTACTAGAATCTTCTGCAGGCCATTGATTTGTATGTAAAATGTCTAAGAAGGAAATTATATTTGTTTAAAGATCATATTTTACAAACATTATGTTCACAACATACAGTAGTATTTACACTTTTTCAGAATCACCTACTATTTGTTGGAATGCGCATACAATGCGATTCGTCAATGAGTAAAAATTAATAGAACCTGGAAGACGCCTTTACAAATCGGCCCGATGTGTTGGTGATTGAAAATAGAATAATATCATAGCAACACAAGATTTAAACAAAATACAGTAGCGCCGCCTAGACAAGCTATAAATAAAAGCATTGCAGAGCAGCAAAAACACAGAACAACGGATTGATATTAAGATGGAATAGTTATTCAAATTAAAATAGAGCAAAAAATACAATAGAGCATGCGTAACACTAAGCGATATTTATTTCATGTTGCTGTAAATAAATTTGTATACCTGGTGGAATTTCGAATTCGTCCGTTTCGATGCTGGACTCGATGCGCGAAAGAGAAAGCACACTTGAGACCAAAGGAGTCAGGCCTGTCGATTGCTTGTCACGCTACATAGCAATTTCCCCCAGTATATTATATTTCATCGAACCTATTTCCCTCTTCCCTAACTCTCCCCTCAATTTTCTACAGGGAAGGAGGTTCATACTACCCCCCCCCCGCATCTTCTCTCTGCATTCAATCAAAAAAGTGTCAAAACAACATAGAAAAATCAATACCATAGGAATGAATTCTGGGAGACCTCATTGTGAGAGTCGTTTTCTATTCCCACTATATAATCAGATAAAAAAATTAATGAAAACAGTCTTAAAACACACTTTTATTCGTGTGTTAAAGAGTAGTATTTTTAAATTTAATTATTTCCTACATTTTAGTTTTGAATTTATAATTAATTATTATAAATATTATGAATTTTGTAAATCTATTTTTCTCGAATTTACTACCAAGTTGTGTTACTGTTATGGAATCAAAATTTGATTATATTACTCGATTAACGGATAATTAGCACTAAAAATAATAAAATAGTGTATTATCATTGAGAATACTTAGTTTTAAAATTTCAAAACATTAGAAAACCAGAAAGTGAATGAAAAAATGATTACAAAATTCCATCTCTACAAAAGTGAAATAAATGAAGTTTCATAACCAATATAAAAAATATTTTTTAAAACAAATGTTTTTAGTAGTGTATTGAACAGGAAAAATAATTTTTTATCAAAAGTTTTGAGGTCAAAACAAAAATCGCTAAAGTGTAACGTGTAAATTGAAATCTTCTTTCTAAATTGGAATTTTAATCATGTTTAATAATGTATTTTAATTTTTATATAATGAAAGCTTAGGATTTTTTTTTGTTTTTGTTTCTTATGATATTCACTGTGGCTTTATATCCTTCTCCTATTGTTTTTTGATTACTAGATCTCTTTTACAATTTCTAATTTGACCTCAAAATTTTTGATTTAAAAAAAGTTTCATTTTTTAACACACTGATAAGCGGGTTTTTATTTATTTACTATTTTAAAAATTTTAGTCTAATATATTCACCAAATTATCAACAAAGGTGTGCAACTTTCCTTCTTCGAACTACTTGCAGGCAGAAGTCGGGCTTTTACTCGAATTTAATGAGGCCTCAGTGGCAAAGTCTCGGCTGCAGGGAAACCCGATTCCACCGAGAATCCGCAAGACACGAGGCCAAATCATACGCAGTGGCCAAACCCCCCCCCCCCCCCGGCGGCGCGGCGCGGAACCCTGAAGAGAGGGGGACCAGCCCAGGCGCCGTCCCCCTCACCTGACCGCGCCTCAATCCTACGAGTATTTCGTACGAGGCTCCGTACCAAAATAGCCCCCGTGTTGTCGCAAAACGCGACGTTATTATAACTAAACTAAACTACTCCTATAAAACAGTCAAATCTTGCCCAAATTTCGAATACGACGACCCTGGCGTTGCTATGTCGAGACCAAACTATCTTACCTAATCGGGCTACTGTCGTGAAGTTTATATCCATATTCTAAACAATTTATATAAAATTCCATCTTGGAGAAATTACCTTCTATTAACGTTCTTCTTTTCTGCGAAAGAATATTTTAATTCGTGCACAATCCGTGTATATAATATTTTACTAGAATATAAATATTCCATTCCGCATTAGTATCATTATAATACAAAGAATAAATATTTGAATTCTTATCTTCTAATAATATTCTTTATTTTTTACCATAATGATTTTTATATGAAAAATATGGATGTCAATACAAAATCGTAAAAGTGTGAGATTCTGATAGAAATACTCTAAGTAAATTGGAATTTTAATTACATTTATAACATATTTTAACTTTCAATAAATAAATGATTCAATAAATGTCCAGATTTTTTTTTCTATATTCATTGGGTCTTAATTTCTTTATAATTTATGAATAATGTATTATCTCGTACTTCTTACTATACTAATAAAAGAACGTTCAAAACATTTTAATTTTTATAATTTTCTACTCTTTACTCTGTAATATATTTCATAATTATAAATATTACGGCATCTAAAAATCTTGATTTTCCAGATTGATTACTAGATGGCGCCACGTCTATGAAATCAATGTTTAGTCAGTATTTTATTACTTTAATTGACACTTAACAGTTCTAAAGTTATTAAAATATTACATTTTCATTCTGAATAAATAACTGTACAGAATTTCAGAACTGAGACAGAGAGTGAAAAATCGATTGTAAATTTCCATCTTTAAGAATATGAAACAAGTCAAAATTAAGTAAAAGCGTTAATTAAAGGCTCTTTTGAAAGATATGGAAAAATAAATTAAGATTTACCTATTATCCGGTAAATTTTATTAAAACTTTAGAGATTAATAATCGAATCAATGTTTTTTTAG
Source organism: Araneus ventricosus (assembly GCA_013235015.1). Taxonomy (NCBI): domain Eukaryota; kingdom Metazoa; phylum Arthropoda; class Arachnida; order Araneae; family Araneidae; genus Araneus; species Araneus ventricosus. Next base: position 7,480,453 of record BGPR01000002.1, on the reverse strand, counting down.
AAGGACAGCATACCTTTCTTCCGATTTTGTACAGCAGGGCTTTCTATAGACCTCTCCCGATATCTTTCGGCAATATCACTTTCGAATCTAATGACTCACACCCACAGTTTACTAACGCAAAATGGGCAAATTCCACGAAGTTCAAGTTTGGTGACCTCACGTCAAAGTCAAGGTCGACTTTGCACCGAATTTCGAGGGACTACAAAACTGACTGAGGGGGGGAAAATGGGGGTACTTCAAGCAGAAAGGCAAGAAAAAGATTTTCCAACCTTTTTCTTTTTATTTTCAGGTTGTTTACAGCTCCATAACAGAATTACTGGAGGGAGGATGGTTCCGGGAGGGCATTTGCACCCAATGAACTCCCTGCCGAACGGGAAGAAGTCAGAAGGGGTTTGTTAAGCTTTGAACTTGGCTGAACGGGAATATCCCCCCCCCCCTCCCTCCAGTGCCAGATATCAAATAGGCAAAGTAGGTAACTGCTTAGGAGCTCCGCAACATGGGGGACAGTCGAGTCAACGAAGGCCAAAAATCGACGAATAGAAAAAAAAAATGGTGTAGTTCTGAAATCTGGCACAGTTGCTGGGGGTAGTGTCCTAAACGGCATACTAAAAGTCCCCGCCGGTGGAGAGTGCGCAGGAGGTACAGGGTGGTTTAAAGGGGGCGTTTTCAGTTTTTCTTAAATTTCTCGAAAACTATGGGTTCTATCGAAAAACACTCAATTACAAAATTAAACTACATGAAATTTCCTACAAAAAAAAGGGGGTCCTAAGTTTTTTCGTAGCATCAATAGCTAAGAAGATACAGGGGGATTTAAAAGTTAATATTTCTAAAATTCCTTACTGTAATGGTAAAATCGATTAAAAGTGCTGAATCAACAACCCTCATAATAACCTCATGCCTATATAATAATTATACAAGGATAGAATTGTATGTGTCGGAACGGGAGGGGGGGGAGGACAAACACATTTGATGAAGAATTATGCTCCCTTCCTCCCCTCACATACGTTCCCCTTCACAAATTCCTTCTACTCGTAGTCCAGTCAACGAACTGTAAATTAAAAAAAAAAAGTTTTAGTTTTGAAATTCTGAATTCGGCACAGTTGTTGGGGAGAGTTCCCTAAACGACATTCTAAAAGTCCCCGCTGGTGGAGGGTGCTCAGGGGGGTTGAAAGGGGGGATATCTCAGTTTTTCTTAAATATCTCGAAAACTATGGATCCTAGCGAATAAAACTTTAAAATTAAACTAAATTAAATTTCCTACAAAAATAGTCCTACGCATTGTTCTTAGGATGAATAGTTTAGAATATTATAGTAGTTTGAAAAAGTACATAATTACAATAAGTGGTTGAAAATGTTAGTTTTATTTTTGTGAAAGAAAATTTATATTTCAAAATAGCGGCTAGCTATTACAATATATCTATAACATATTATATCTTTCTGTAACATAATATATATATATATATATATATCAATATCATAAAAGTCAAAAATATTAAAATAAAATGGAGAGTCTGTAGTAAATCGGTAAAAGCGTATAGATGCTCATCAGGGTAAGTAAAATCTATACGAACCGTTAAAAAATTTAATGAAATCATAATGTTTTCTGCGAACAGTGTTGGCATATAGCTAAAAAACACTGTCCTTTACCCCGAACATTATGATAAACCAAGAATTTGAATGAAATACAATTAAAAGAAATGAAATTACTAACCTAACACTGAGAGATGTTACCAACGGGAGACCTGACAAAGGGAATAACTGAGCGCGTCATTTAGTGACCGGATGTTTACGAAAATATCAAGTTACTTCTGAGGTTGGGGAGTTGATGAAGATTAGGAAATCGATGGAAAAAAAAAGAGGATGAAAGCGAACTACTTGAGGAAACGATGAAGATTAAAGAAATGACGAAAAAGGAAAGGAGTGTATTTAAAAATTAATGTAATAAAAAAAATATAGTGTAAATAAATATTAAGGGATGAAGATAAAAAAGAAAGGATGTATGAAAATTAAGGTGTAAGTAAAATTAATGAAAAGATGATAAAAAGGAAATGAGTGTAGTTAAAAATTATGGTGGAAACGGTAAGTGTTAAATAATATTTGAATTTGAATACTAATAAACGACTTAAGATGCGTTTTCGAGGTAATCACATTAGACCTGTCTGGTTTGAGAGACCCTACCACAGTATTAGAACTGCGCCAGCATAGCTCTAATATCAACTTTACTTACATCTTAAAGCCATTAATTAAAGGTTCGTAGGAGGTAGAATTTCATTACTATTAAGGTTATTTATAAGGTGTTGAATTTGTCTTGATTGAATTTTTATCGCTGCAGGTTTTGTTAATTCTTATGAGTTGATTAATAATGTTTTTGTAGATTTTAGAAGAGATATTAGAGTTCCAGAAAACATATCTATTGACATTGAATTTAAACTCGTTTCTTTGTCATAAATATCATTTTTAAATATTTTGATTATCAATAATTAAGTCCAGAAAAATAACTGGATCTTGATAGCTATTGGTTTGTATTATTACACATTTTAAATACACTTTCCTTTTTTTCGTCATTTCTTTAATCTTCATCGTTTCCTCAAGTAGTTCGCTTTCATCCTCTTTTTTTTTCCATCGATTTCCTAATCTTCATCGAAACTCCCCAACCTCAGAAGAACTTGATATTTTCGTAAACATCCGTCACTAAATGACGCGCTCAGTTATTCCCTTTGTCAGGTCTCCCGTTGGTAGATCTCTCAGTGTTAGTTAGTAATTTCATTTTTTAATTGTATTTCATTAAATTTTGGTTTATCATATGTTCGGGTAGGATAGTGTTTTTACTTATATGCCAACACTGTTCGCAGAAAACATTATGATTTCATTAAATTTTTAATTGTCTGTATAGATTTTATTACCCTGATGAGCATCTATCGCTTTACCGATTTACTACAGTCTCCTCCATTTATTTTAATATTTTTGACTTTTATTATATTGATATATTCTCCAAAATCTTCTTGAGATTAGCATTTTTGCGCATTCGTTGCGTGTTTGTGTTATATTTTTCTATATTATTTTATCTTCCCCTTATATATATATTCCACTTTCGGCTTTTCTTACCGCAGATTTTTTCTTGACATTTTGTTTTTTTGAATGTTTATTTTGTATATTTGCTTTTGCATTTCTGCTATGTTTGTTGTATTGGTTATTTCACGAATGCTGATGTCGCCGCTCTTGCGCACACTTATTCGGCATTATACTCTACCTTCGGGTTTTACTCTATGAAATTATGCCCTTTAAATCTCAGATAATGGCAAGATGGGTTCACTATTTCAGAGAGCCTGTGCTCGTACTCGTGGGGGGCTACCTTGGATCGTTACACGTTACCCCGGCGTTCCATTTTTTTCGTGTAATGTCAAAGAAAATATTTCTATTGGTTATAAAATTGAAATGCAGTGACTAGATGTAAAACTTGCCCCTTTTCGACCAAATCTTGTCTCCTCAGACATTCAACTAATTTTGGATGTAAAATGTTTAATGCGATATACACTAAAATGTGGTTTATGTGACATGGGATATGTAGGAGAAAACCAGCAATACCCTTAACATTAGGATTAATTCACATCGTCTCGATATTAAACATTATAATAACAAAGAAAAATTCAACATAGAATTCAATCACTTCCAGAGCACGATTTGTAAAGTTTGCCTATATGTGCTAGATATTATTTCAGATAGAAAAACAAGATTAGAAATGGAAAACTTCTACATGCTAAAACTGAAAACTATTGCCCCATTTGGACTTAATGACATATTTCAAAATAAATGATCAATCTTAACAACCGTTATGCATCACAACTTTTCGGTAATAGCCATAACATAAACAAAAGTGGTTGCAGAGGTAGTGGTAAAAATAAGAAAAATTATAATAGATTATCAATAGAAGAACTAATTATTCGCTCTATCAAGAACTAAAAACAATTGAAAACGATTTCAATAAAAGTTTTAACTACAAACCCGTAAAAATTTCATCTTCTCTATTAAAATAAACTATGCTATTTTTGAAAATATTCTACATACTTACAGAACTGATAATCAACACTTTCTTTCTTCTCCTCAATGATCTATTTAGGGCAAGGATTGCAAAGCTTCATAAGAAAAGTCAGACTAAACCATTTTATATATGACAATTAACTTCAAAAATCTAATATTCGATAAATTTAAATTAAACTCTGCACTTAAAGAAAATTCTAACTTATTCCCAATAAAAAATATTGAAATAAACAAATGCCTTAAATATGACACAACATTTGGAAGAAGGGTCTTCAATTATAATTCTTTCTGTAAAATATAGAAACGAATAGATTCAATGTTCCATGTCATTACAATGAAGAAAAATATAAAAATTATGTGGACCCCTTTTCATAAACACATTCTTACTGGCAACCTTAATATTATTGAAAACGAAGAATTAAGGTCGATAATGAATAAAGGTACTAAATTTCGTCCTATTTTCAAAATTTCGTTAAAACACATACAAAAAAGTTTTCTCAATGACCTGATAATTTTTGCCTTAAAGTAGCATAAATTTGACACACCCGTAGTTTTCACCGAATGGAAATGGAATATTTATTTCAACTTTAAACACTTCATAAAAGCAATTACAGACTAATCAATGCAAGAATTGACACCTATGAATTACGTAGTATAAAGGAAAACATCGAAACTCTGCAACAACATTTCATTATAACCCCTATTGACAAGGCAGGCAACTACGCATTAATTTGCAAGAAATTTATCTTGAACTATTAGATACGGAACTAAAGTCTTCAGAAACCTTTAAACAGTGTAAATCCAATATCATCACTATTAAGAAAAAAATCTTTCCTTAAACAAAAAAAATTGATGCCACAATGTAAATAACAACCTTCCGTATATTGTCATCTATCCTAAGTTCCATAAACAGCCTATTAAATTTAGATATATTACTTGCGGTACAAACATCTATATGTATAAAACCTGGAATAATCTTCTCAAATATCTGAACATTATCCTCAAGTTTATTGAAGACGAAAATTTTACCTGGATAATTAAAACTATAATAAAGTTATCGAATTCCTTAAATAATAAATAGATACAATAGAAACCTATGATTTTCAAGACCTCTTCACAAGCATCCCATTAGATAAATTACAAGAAGTCTTAATGAGTCATTTTTACGACCTAAAAAACTTACTTAACATCCCAATAACATTGTGGAAAGATCTACAAATTACTGTATTTACAATAACTTTATTTTCAACGGGAAAATATCTTTCAGCAAATTAAAGGCATCCCACAAGGGACCAGCTATTCTTCTCTTCTTGCCAATTTATTTCTACACTTTTTTGAACGGAATATCGCTACATCGAATTCAGTCTTAGATTCATTGATGACCCCATTATTTTAACCATAAAGATTTCAATACAACTAAAAAATACTCTATATCCAAATGAACTTAAATTAATACAAACCAATAGCTATCAAGATCCAGTTATTTTTCTGGACTTAATTATTGATAATCAAAATAATTTAAAAATTGATATTTATGACAAAAGAAACGAGTTTAAATTCAATGTCAATAGATATGTTTTCTGGAACTCTAATATCTCTTCTAAAATCTACAAAACACTATTATTAATCAACAACTCATAAGAATTAACAAAACCTGCAGCGATAAAATTCAATCAAGAAACAAATTCAACACCTTATAAATAACCTTAATAGTAGAAATTCCTACCTCCTTCTACGAACCTTTAATAATGGCTTTAGATGTAGTAAAGGATTGCATATTAGAGCTATGCTGGCGCAGTTCTAATACTGTGGTAGGTCTCTCAAGACAGACAGGTCTAATGTGATTACCTCGAAAACGCGTCTTTAAGTCGTTTATTAACGGATTTCAAATTCAAATATTATTTAACACTTACCGTTTCCACCATAATTTTAACTCACTCATTTCCTTTTTATCATCTTCATTAATTTTATTTTACACCTTAATTTTCAAATACACCCTTTCCTTTATCTTCATCCCTTAATATTTATTTACACCTTATATTTTTTTTTATATTACACATTACTTTAAATACACTCCTTTCCTTTTCGTCATTTCTTTAATCTTCAACGTTTCCTCAATGGGTTATCCTCTTTTTTTTTCCATCGATTTCCTAATCTTCATCGAAACTCCCCAACCAGAAGTAACTTGATATTTTCGTAAACATCCGGTCACTAAATGACGCGCTCAGTTATTCCCTTTGTCACGTCTCCCGTTGGTAGCATCTCTCAGTGTTAGGTTAGTATTTACTTCTTTTAATTGTATTTCATTCAAATTCTTGGTTTATCATAATGTTGGGTAAAGGACAGTGTTTTAGTATATGTCACACTGTTCGCAGAAAACATATGATTTCATTAAATTTTTTAACGGTTCGATAGATTTTACTTACCCTGATGAGCATCTATACGCTTTTACCGATTTACTACAGTCTCTCCATTTTATTTTAATATTTTTGACTTTTATGATATTGATATATTCTCCACAAATCTTCTTGAATTGCAGCATTTTTTGCTCATTCGTTGCGTTTGTGTTATATTTTTTCTATATTATTTATCTTCCCTTATATATATATTCCACTTTCTTTTTTCTTACGCAGATGTTTCTTGACATTTTGTTTTTTTGAATGTTTATTTTGTATATGTTGCTTTTGCATTTCTGCTATGTTTGTTTCGTATTTGTTATATATATATATATATATATATATATATATAATATAAATCCAAATATAACTAGTATATAATCATACAGAAATAAAGTAAACAAAACATATCAAGAATTAAATTCTATACTAAAAAGTCATTATTTGAACAATACATCAATTTTAAATAAAATCTAATAAATTGAAATTACTAAAGATACCATAAACAAAAAAAAATCAAGTTTAAGCATTATATGTCAACAAGTGAAAGAACACTGTTGTTATTAACAATAATGAAATAAGCAATCCAAGTAAATGGAGTTTTCAACAATTAATATAGCAGCTTGTCTATGGACAAGCTTTAGCCAGGTTAAATTAATTTTATCCCTGTTATTATTGTTGTTGAAAAGACAAACAGGGTAATTTACCCTAAAATGAAAGAATTTAGAAAGAAAAGTCTTATTTATAACCCTAACAATAAAACATAATTGTATAGAAACGACTAAAATTCAGGATAAAATATGTAAATAACATTATATTGCACTAAGATATTGCACTAAAGACAGTAAATATATAATTCAATAAAATACCCATACTTTTCATTAAACATAAACTAATCTGTGTCTCCTCTTAAACTTACCAGAATTCATCAATCAATATAGCCCTTTCAATATAGCCTGCCATGCACATTGACATCACATGTTGCCACAACCAAAAATCTTACCATGAATCAGCATAATTGACCAAATAATATAATTAATTTTTGATATCATGAATTAGTAAGATACCTATATTAAAATTCTCTAATTAAAATATTAAAATTCCTCTAATATATATATATATATATATTAGAGGAATTGTATTATTGTATATTGTATTATTGTATATTAGAGGAATGAAATATTGCTGAAATAAACAATTGTCTCTGGATCAGGCTTAGGAAATTCATAGGTGTAAATGTTACCTGAAGTAATCTGGAACAAAATTTAGGAAACGTTTTAAATTTCAGTTACTTGGAAAACAAGGTGCAGTTTTTTAATGCTTTAACTTTTTTGGTCTAAAAATAAGAAAGCAATTTATTTGTTATTTAAGCTCGTAGTTTCATGCTAGCAACTAGAAATGGTAATGATACTAAATAAACACAAAAATTAGATAAACTAAACAAAAATTAAAATGAAACAAAAAGAAAGAAAAAAGTAAAGACAAAAAACAGCAAATTTAGACAAAAACGATGACAATACATCTTTGAGCATACGAAAGCAACAGCCTCAAGTGATTGCATCAACAGAAGGTTGAAACGATAATATTTAAAACACATAAAAATATATAAAAATGAATTTCGAAAGTAAAAAATGTTCAAAAAGGAAGAAATGAATAAGGAATCGAATGGTAAACTTTATCGAAGACCTCTCACCATAAAGATTCCAAAATTAGACAAGATTTTCTGTCAAGGTAAGATTATAAATCAAAATTATACCCTTTGTGGCCTGAATCCCGTCCAAAATCAATATTATGAATTTTTATTATTTAATTAATTTAATCAATTTATAAATTTGTTAATGTTTTACTGTTAAATAAACACAATACATGGTTATCCATTGTATAAGATCTGCTAATAAATTAGGAGGATTTTTTATTTATTCAATTTTTTGCTTTCTCATAACTCGTGTTTTTCTAATACTACTCATCAATTAAATTTGTATCGGATTAAATTATATTAATTACTCTTTTTGAATAAGATTGAAAATTACAGTTTTTCTTAGCTCCTTTTCCTTCAAGCAATAAATTGGAAATGTTTGAATCTATTTTTCTGAATATTATTGAAATTTTAGGTCTTGGTTTTAATTTTGCTATTTTCGATTCTAGCAATTTCTGAGATAAAATTTCACTTGTGAATTTAACAAGATTCAAATCCAACAGAATTAGGAGTCAGGTGATATTTTTGCGTTCTAATCAAAGGGAGAGGGCAGGGCAAGATTTAGCTATGTAGGAAACCTTAGGCACTGCAAATTTTAGGCCCGTCTCTATACCTCCCCAACTTCCAAAACCAGATATTCTTTATTGATTTTAATGTAATCTCTACATTTAAGCAGTTTTTAAGTCGTAAAATAGCCAGGGTTCCCACGGTCCTTGAAAACTCTTTCAATTTTATATGCCTTACATAGGGCCCTGGAAAAGTACTTAATTTTTTGTTGGGTCCTTGAAAAGTAATTGAAAAATAAGCAAAATGACCATCCAGTATTTTTGGGGACTGAAGAGAAAACCAGTTTGTGACACAATCGATATATTATAATACAAAGTGTGCCAGGGCTGTTGATTTGTGAATCAGTCAGCCAACTGCAAAAAAAAAAAAAAAAAAACTGGACCATACTGATCTGCAAGCGAATTTGAGAAAAAAATCTAAGAACAATGTTCTAAAATTTAAACGATACTTGATTTTACTTTGAATAAGTTCGAGTACACGACATTTGCAAGCACAAAATAAGATTGCCCCCGAAATCCCACCAAAATATATCTGGCCCCTCCCTTTCTAGTCCAGTCAACGGAGGAAAAATACAAAAAGAAAATGGTATAGTTTTGATATTCGACACAGTTGTTGGGAGAGTGCCCTAAACGACATACTAAAAGTCCCCGCTGGTGGAGGGTGTGCATGGGTACAGGGGGTTGAAATGGGGGATTTCTCAGTTTTTCTTAAATATCTCGAAAACTATGGATCCTAGCGAAAAATACTTAATTATAAAGTTAAACTACATTAAATTTCCTACAAAACTAGTCCTAAATATTTTGTGGAATGAAATTTTAGAAGATACAGGGGGTTTAAAAGTGAATATTTCAAAAATTCCTTATTGTAATGGTAAAATCAATTAAAAGTGCTGAAGCAACAACCCTCAGAAAGACCTCATGCCTATACAATAATCATACGAGGGTAGTATTGTATGTGTCGAGAGTAGTGGCGGTATCAGGAAGGGAAGTAAGACTAGGCATGTTCAATTACTAACACAGTAAATGGCTGGTAAAGGAACTAAAACGAGTGACGCTACAGGGGATGCTGGTACTTATATTGTGAGATTTGGGTTAAAGAAAGCAACTTCTCATCCCAAGGGAAAGACGCAGACATAGTCGTGTTACTGATTGCTTTGACGCCACCAGAAAGTAACATTTATTTTTATGAAGCCTGGAAAAGTCGACGCTAAATTATTTTTTAGAAGAAACCTGCAGAAAGAACTTTCTTTTGTCCAAATCATCCTCCTTCTCCATGCATTCCATGACTGCGACATTACATCAGATATTTATAGAGAAAGCAAAGCACTATAGTTACATTGTTCGAAAATCAACTAAGCCAGATAAAAACATTGCTGACATCTTTTATAACCCCTCATCAACAACAAATGCTATCTCACAAGCCGGTGAGAAGATGTCCCTAGAACAAAGAAACTGCTAATGAACATAATTTGAATAACCGTAGATATGCAGCATTTCTCAAATCACCAACCAAGATCAAAGCTGATCTTTCCTCAATTCCTCCAACTAAAGGAGCGGCGGAGCAACACACGGTTAGCCATGTGTTTCTATTTTGGCACCTTTAATTGTACCTGTACCAAAGGTGCACCTCTAGAAGAAGAGGAGGCGTTCGAACTTGATCATATACTAGAAACACATGGTGAAATTTAATTACGAGCAAGTGTAAAAATGGGTTATGAATATATATATATGAAATGTTTTCGTTGTTGTAGTCGTTAAATAAAAAACAGGCCGAGTTATATTCTAATTAATATTATAATAATTATTATTGGTTTTTGTTAAGCAATTCTTCCGATTCTCCAATAATTCCAAATAATTATAAATTACATTTGAAATAGTGATTAGAATTAATCGCTTTTAAATTAAGTATAGAAATAGTTGTGTGTATTATTTTTAAGCTAAATTAAGAGAAATTTTGCTTGCCCCTTCGTCGGAGATATGTTGCCCCCCGCCGTAGGAAAATTTCTGCTGCCGCCTCTGGATACCAAATATAGTTATTTCATATTAAACACATAATTATAAACAAAGAGATAGAGAGAAAGATTTTTTGAAAGAGTTGTAAATGCTCTTAGGCACAAATTACCAATGACGATAAAAAAAAAAGCAATAGCATTTTTTAAATTTTTTCTTCTGGTTAACGAAAACGAGGATAAAAAAATAATGCTAATAAATCTAGTTCCTGTCAATTTAGAATTTTATTTTAAACTAAAATTTTGAAATACTTATAGATACTTAATAAATATTTATTAAATTGTCTTCAAGTAGGATAATGTTTTTTACAAGTTAGCAATTTAAGTTTGTTTCATTAGCTAAATTAAATTTAAAAATTATTTTAATTTTATCAAAAATTATTATTTAAATTATATTTTCTATATTCTTTATGCATTTAGATAGGCATTTGAGCAACTTCTGCTGGAAAATAAATTCTGCATTGTAAGGGTTAATACATTGTATTTTTTAATTAAATTTATCTTTGAAAAATTTATAAATTAAAAAAAAATATATATAATGTGTAAAAAATTAATGCATAAAAATTAATTTTTAAAAATTCTGTAAGTCAGCAAATTAGACTACGGGTTTCATTGTTTGTTATAACAATTCTTCTAAAAAGTGAATCTAGTGTTTTTTATAATATTGTTTTTAGACAATTTCGCAACATGACTAGTAGACACAGAGATGCAGGAAGAAAATATATATGTGTCTCTGAAAAATTGAAGAAAAAAAGAAAAAGAGAAGAAATTGAAGATAACAGAGGAATGCCCGTACAAAATTTTTAATAGTAGAAAATGTGCAACGAACTGAAGAAACGCCCAAGTCACGGTTACTTGAAAACCAAAATTGCAGAAACGATCCTGATCATCATAATGCCAACCCTCGCCTTAAAGAAGAGGAAAGAATTTATAAGGAAACCAAAGATAATTCTGAAGTAGCGGTGTCAAACAAAGAAAGAGATGAATTATTCCGAAGATAGCAGTTTCAACAGAATCAACAAAGCGAGGAGGACGGAAATGTCGATATCAACAATCTATTGACAACGAACATGAAAAAATAATTAAAAACGAAGTACAACGTTTAAAATATGTTTGTGAACGAATTGTGGCTACAATTTTATATTTATCAAAACATGATTTGGCGTTCAGGGGAAGTAGCGATGTATTGTATAAACCGCACAACTGTAATTTCCTATGCCTCATAGAATTATTAGCAAAGTTTGACCCAATCATGAAACATTTAGATCGTTACGTAGAATCAGCATCGCGTTCCTATTTATCTCACCGAATACAAGATGAACTGATTTCTGCCTTGGCTAAAAAAGTTAGAAAGGAGATAACAAACTTTGTTAAGAAAGCTAAGCATTTCACAATTTTATTAGATTGCACTCCAGATGTGAGCCACCAAGAACAATTGTCTGTTATTTTAAGGTATGTTAATATAGATGAAAGTGAAGTGAGTATACAAGAGCGGTTTATTTGTTTTCAGGCAGTAAAAGACTCAACAAGAAAAAGATTATCAACCAAAATTGAAAGCATATTAGAAGAAGAGGAATTAGATTTGGGGAACTGTCGAGGACAGGGGTATGATAACGGAGCTAATATGAGAGGTTTATATAAAGGCGTCCAAGCACTTATCCTTCAAAAAAATTCCAAAGTCCATTGTATGCCCTGTAGAGGTCATAATTTGAATCTAGTTCTTGGGGACATTTCAAAATCATCTTCTCTGCAAATTCATTTTTTATTAATTAAGTATGCATAAATAATATTTTTGCAAGTTCTGCAATGTGCTGGGATATATTAAAAAAGCCTCTCAGAAATCTTACTCCAAAATCGCTGTCAGAAACAACGTGGGAATGTCGCCTCGAAAGTGTGAAATAGGTGAGATACCAAGCACCACAATTTTCTTTAGCTTTGAAATGCCTTTATGAACATACCAGTGACATGAAAACGAAATCTGAAATCCAGTCAATTGGAAATAAACTTACTTCGTTTGAATTTTTGTTAAGTTTGGTCATTTGGTATGACATACTGCACGAAGTAAACATAGTAAGCAAGATCTTTCAAAATTGCAATATAGATATCGGTACTGCAAATTCACATTTAAAAGGTCTTTTAACATTTTTTGAAAATTATCGCGAATCCGGATTTGTATCTTCTTTGATAACTGCAAAGGAAATAGCTGAAGAATTGAAAGTGACAGCTGAATTTAAAAAACAAAGAAATGGACGAAAAACAAAGCAATTTTCTTATGAAGGAAACGATCTCAGCAGATTTCATCTAACGAAGAATATTTTCGAATTCAGTATTTTCTAGTAATAATCGATACTGCTATTATTTCTTTTAATAAAAGATTTGAAATTTATCCCGAACATGTGATGTCATATGGTTTCTTCTATATAAATCAAATAATATTCACTAACTGACTGAAGACGATCTTCTCAAATGTTGCAAAGACTTAAATGAGACTTTGCAAGATGATATTGATTGCATTGATTTATTCAATGAAATCAAAATTTGTCGTCGAGTTTTGCCTTCTAGGATAACAATAATACAGATATTACAATATTTATTTTAAAAAAAATTAACTGAATTGTATCCAAATTTTGCTACTGTTTTAAAAATAATTTTGACCTTACCAATTACCGTCGTCGCATCTTCAGAAAGATCTTTTTCAAGATTGAAAATTATAAAAAATTACTTAAGATCTAGCATAAGTCAAGAACGATTTACCTCCTTAGCCATTTTATCTATAGAACCCGGATTAGCCAAAAAACTGAATTATGATGATATTATCAACGAATTTGCCATAAAACATGCAAGAAAGTGAAACAAAAATGCATATTGTAATTTATGCTTGCAAGTCCTGCACCAAACTGTATTTAATAAATTTATAAAGCAATTATTTTTATTTTTATTACGTTTTTTGTGTGATTAAAATATAAAATTTATAAAAATAGCTTAATTTATCATTTTCATGTATTCTTCTAGTCTTTACTATTCTAAGTTGCGTAATGTTATAAATACTAAAATGCAGTAAATAATTATTTTGATGTACGAAATTTGTTGCAAGGCCTCGCAAAGGAACTTTGCACCAGGCACCGCTTTTGCTTGGGCCGGCCCTGTATATGAATAAATTAAATTAACATTTGTATGCTCATAGCAATTAAGAGTATGCTATATCATACTAATTACACAACATGTAATTCGCAATTAAACTGCATTAACATTGTGACTGAATTATTATACGATGATATATTTAAATACAATGTTAGAAAATACACTGATATGCAGTAGCCACCGCTTGTAGTGATCACGGATGTGACGATCAATCGGTTGTACTGATCAAAATAGCGTGGAACGAATCTCCCGTGTCTAAACACATTGAACATCCGCTGCTTATACTGATCAACAATTCACTTGTAGTGATCAGTTTCACTGAGATGACACCACGTAACACGAGAACAGTGACAATGAGGAGGGGTCAGAAGCGGAGGCGGCCCGAGGTAATTTTACCAACCGGCCAAGACAACAATTTGGCATCCCCCTCCAACCAAAGTAATTTTTAAATTCTATATTGTCTGTATTTTAAATGTCCAACAAAATTTTAATTAGAAATATGCATGTTTTACCTGCAAATGTGACTTAATAATGTTATGGGCAGAATTTTTTTAATTTCAGAAATATTTAAGAATATAAAGAAGTCTTACAGAAAATAAAATAATGTATTGAACAAATTTATTTTTAAAATATATGAGTTTTTACACAGTATTATAAAGTCTCTTCACATGATCAATTTTCTTGCCTTTTTATCTGCAAAATATTTCATAATATTCTCAATATCAAAGTTCTGCAGAAGGTCCCGTTCAATTGATATGGTTGTCAAACCAACTAGTCGCTCCTGCGACGTGTTAGATCGCAAATATGTTTTAATCAGTTTCAGTTTCGAAAAACTTCTATCGCCAGTAGCAACAGTTACTGGTAGAGTCATAAAAATCCACTGCGTTAATTTTATAAGATACGCATAATTCTTTAGTGCTTTTCTGCAATTTTTAAGATATGGCCTTACTGCTTAGTAATAATGTCGGGCAACTCTCAAACATTACCAAGTAGGAAAAATCTGAGATTGGAAAAAATTGAGATACGCCTTTTACGCTTAGGAGGGCAGTATAGGCAAGTTAGTTTTTGGTCCCCCCCCCACGCTCCAACGTTTTGAGCAACAAACAATATAACAAATTGAAATAAAACATTTCTTTGCGGGTAATCTTCAAAAACAAGTTTTAAATCGAGTATAAAAAAATTGAAATTTAAAAGTAATTTTAAATGAAATGGTTAAAAAATTACAAAACTTTTCAATACAATTTGAATATTCTAATACAAAGTATCCCAGGACCGTTGAAATGTGACCCATTAATCTGCTAATAAATTTGAAAACATTAAAAACATTTCATGAATAATGTTCGAAATTTAATCGACACTAGATTTTAAGTTCAGTAAGTTCTCGAACACATTTCTTGTAAATCAAGTAGAAACCCTGAAAATAACCTTTAAAAAATAATAATAACGGTGCCTCCCCAAAGTTGCAGGGCCCATAGCCAGTTACCTACATTGCCTATTTGATAATCCGGTCATGACCATATATCTTGCTTATCGGTGTGAAACTTTGATTTATTACTTTTTTTTAGCTGTGTTACAAATTTTTCTAAATCACAAACTTATCAAGAAACAAAAAATTAAAATTTCTGTTAAATAATTTGTAATTTTACAAGTTTTCCTCTAATGTTTAGCACTTTCTGATGATCGGAAAAAATGCATGGGAACTTTATACGCACAAATTTGATTTTTCAAAACACAGTCTGAATATTATTATTTCAAGAGTAATGCTTATGTTAAAATCCAACAAACTTTATTACTCTCAGTACTATTGTCTATATTTTAGGTTTGCAAATAGGTTTGTCGTCTTGTTTATTGCTAGATTCTTCACAGTCCTTTAAGACGATTTCAAATGTTCTACTGCTCCTGGTTCAAGTAATTGTGACTTTGCATGCTCTCGCACTTGGTCCTGGTAAACGAGTTAACTTGTTAAATAGTGCTTATATAGCTTACCAAAATCATATGAGTTAAGTTCTTTTGAATAATCATACAGAAGACGCACAAAAATTTTCCAACAAAACCAACACAACTTTTGATATAACTTAACCCATTGCGCATTTTTAAGATTTCTGCTCAGCATTATATAAATATAATTTTTAAAAAGTAACTAAAATTTCATATATAGGATTTTAATATTTAGAATTTTTGTACAATTGACAATGTTAGTATTGTCAATATCGAAAATTTATATATTTCGAATGGATATTTAATTTTGAAAATTTTAAAATAACATACTAGAATCATTATAACAAAATTACCTGTGGTGTTGAATTCACAGGAACTTTTTGTTCTTGATTCGAACAAGAGGTTACATTGTCGTTCTTAAAATTTTCTGAAGTTAAAGATCTGCCTTCAAATGTTGTTGACAGACCTTCTCTGGATTCAATATTTTCTATTTTGATAAATTTCTTCAAAATAGACGCCTGCTTTTCGTGGCTGCTATCCGTACCTTTCTTTTCTTATAAAACGTACTTGATTGTTTCTTTTTTTTCAGACATTTTAGCGAAATACACAACACTTATAGGTATAACGTTATTCAGAATAAAAATAAAGCGTGACATTCATCAGTTTTCTTTCAACACAGTGTGCCAAAACGTTTCGTCAAAATAAGAATCCGATGAGAAATGCTGTAGACCAGGGGAAAAGTTACATTTTTATCAGGTTAAATATTTTTTCGGCCCACTATTCCATAAAACTGAAATACAACAGTTGTTTAGGGGGAACGAGCCTCTCAGACAAAAGGAAAAACCACGAAATGAAGAAGGAAGAGTGTGGGACGAATTCATTCTAGGGAAATTCGAGCAGGGATGGACCGTTTTGAAAGCGGGTTGAGGAGGGGGCACAGTCGACCGAACCGCATCTACACTGTAAAAAAAATCCCGTAAAATTTACGGTTTTAAACTGGCAGCTGGGTTGGTTGTGCAAAACCGTAAAAGTTACGAAGTAAATCCGTAGGCACAACGGTTTTTTACCATACAGAAACAAGTTTTTCCCGTAAACGTTAGGAAGTAAATCCGTAGTCACAACGGTTTTTTACCGTATGAAATCAAGCTTTCTCCGTAAAAATTACGTCATCGAAGTAAGTGACGTCATCGACTGAGTTGAGTTGTTTTCCTCCTTCTGTTCAAGTTGAGTTGAAATGTGCCGATGCGTATTATCAATTAGGGATATTAATTAATCAAGGCTTAATTATTAATTTCAATTAGTTTAATTAATATAATTTTTAACTGAACTTACTTGGACGATTTCGATGCAAGATGGTGACAAAACTTCTAACTCCTCTGAGCCGGGGATCGAAACCGCGTTCTTAGAAATAAAGGGCAGTCGTTCTAACCACTAGACCATCGGTGCCTTCATAAAATGAAGTAAAAATAATCTATTAGAGTTTTAAAGTCACTATCGCTCTAGTGGCGCCACCTAGTGGTGTAAAAATCAACTATTGCCAGAACACGTGTTTGAAGGTTAGCTTTTATGAGTGAAAACAGGTTACTGCAACATGTGTAAACAACAGCGGAGATGGAACCCTATTAAAAACATGAAATGAATGCAATAAAATTACATTTAAGAAAAGGGAAAGTTATCGTACGGAAAGCAATACCGTATGACGAAAAATAGAATTTGAACTGACGGTTTTAAACCGTTTATGGCTGGAGCGGAAAACGGTGAAAAACCGTTTTGTTAAGAAAACAGCTTTAAACCGTGAAATATACGGAAAAAGTCCGGGAAAAAAAACGGATATTTCTTACAGTGTATGGTCAACCCGATACCCTAGGATTGGGTTGCCCGTGGGTACAGTCGGACCTGTGAATGACCCACCAAATTTTATGGCCTGATGTTCGTGGAACAGATTTTGAGACCTCTCCAGGGTCTAGAGGCTTGAACCGATCGGCTTTACGAAAAACTGAAGAGGGGGTGCCAAAATGAAAGGAAAATTTTTGCCGTTTTCGCAGAAGTTCTCATGTCAATCAAACCATTTTTTTTCTCACTCCTTTACGTTCCAGTTTTGGCGCCACCCGGAATTTGGTGCCACGGGCAATTGTCCGGTTTTCTTGTGCCTCGGGCCGGAAGAGAAACCAACATGAGCCCAAGAAATTCTGCAAGCCCTTCGTACATTAAATCAGTTTAATACACACACCATGCTGAATCCTTTGATGGGCATTATTAATATGAAAGGTTTATCCAAAGGTTGCTTGGAAACTAAAAAAAAAGTTACTTTCGGTAACTTTTTAAATAAAGCTTTAAAAATTAAATATGTATGAAATTTTTTTCAATTTATTGTATCCATTTTCTTTTCCTAATTAAAACAAATGAGTACATGCAAACAATGTTGCATGGCCTCTTTTATCTGCTATTGTTGTCAGGTCCTTGCCTAGGGAAAGTGGCGACTAGGCCATGAATGCACTAACAAAAAGAGCCATGAATGCACTAATGTTTTGTCCCCAAAGCGCTCCTGGAGAGTAGCTCCCCGGGGTCGCTAAGCCTATGATCGTTTTAATACCTATAAATTGCAATTATTTTTAAGGCATTTTATATGCACTGATCATTCTAATGTAGTGATCACTTTGGCTTTGTCTCAAAGTGATCACAGGCGGCGTACACTGTGCGTAAATATAGAGTTAGAAAATATAGCGATATATTTAATTATTGTGACGAAATATTAAATATAGTGTAAGTTGTACCTTGAATAAACTTTTTAAATACAGTCTGAAATCGAATCTAAGTTTAGTTACTCTAGCGTTCCGTTCTGAACGGGGCGGATTAATCTGGATAGGGGCCTCTGGTGCAGAATTTCTTGGGGGGCCCTCTGAAAGTATTACAGATTTGTACTTTTACATTTCATCTTGTTAGTCATTAGGTTTTAAAATAATATAGTTTTGCATACTTTTAATGGCGATAACTATATTTTTATTAATGATATTTGCATTTTATAATTGCTACATTATGCAACTTTTTAATCGGTTTATTTAATCTATAAATTACATCTTAATTAATCATAAGACATTTTGATTTGGCATAAGTTTATCATTTAAATATTATCGAAATATATTCTGAATCCATCGAGTAAATTTTTTTGAGGCATGAAATCGCGTAAGAAAGAAAAAATGTTCCAAACTATTTTTTCCCAACATACTTTCAAACTGAAGATTAATATCAAATCAGACTCTTCTGACACTTTTTCATATTATTTTACTATACAGCAAAAATGTAGAGGCAGTTTACTTTTATACTCATTCATGATAAGTTGAAAATACCTTTCTCATACACTAAAATTATAGCCAAACTTAAAAAGACTCGGAGAACTGTTTTAATAGAACATGAACTTGATTTCAATACAGATGCGCGAATTATGAAATACATGCACATAATTTCAACAGTAATATGACGATACCTTTTATGCATTCATTAAGGCGTCAAGATAATTCTTTAATAATTGATAAGAATTAAAATTATACATTAATTCTAAGCAGTAAATTCAATGGCGTAGCGAAGGTCAATGACGCCCGTGGCATAATATTCACTTTTCGCCCACCTTTTTTCTCATTCATCGACTTTTGCCTTTAAAGATGTAAAATATACACAAAAATATTGTTTTTCGTCGCTTCTTATCGACTGGCACCCGCGGCATCTATATTTCCCTTGCCCATCCCTTTACGACACTGCAGGGAAGTACCCAGATTTATAAGGGATTTCAAGACTTTGAAAAGCCGTGGGTTTCGATTATTTCACAAGAGTATTTGAACTGAAAAAGAATGAAATGCAATCCATGCTCATTTCATAATTTATAGCCTACTTTTGGGGAATTTTAAAGGAGATTTTATTTTTGAAATGGGTAAACCAAATGAAACTTCCATGCACAAAAGTGACACAATACGTACTGTTGCCGTGATAAAGCAATTTAAATATCTAAACCGATTGCAGTGCTGAAATCATATTAGTTTAAATATTTTTAATTATATTTAAGAATTCTGTAATTATATTCAGAGAAACAAAGTAAACCAACAAAAATAACCAGATTTCAAGAATCAGATTTACATAATTTTTTTTTAAACTCTTATTTAATGGTACATTCTGACAAATTGTGTTATATATTAAAAGACCTCTGAGAATATAAAAGTAAATTTATTGGAAAAGAAAGAAAAGTTAAGTGTTCAAAGTGATTAGCACTTATGTGATAACAAAACATATTTTATGGCTTTCATTTCATATATGGGTCATTCCTAATAAAAGGTGCTCTTTACTGTAAAAAAAAAAATTAGAAAGTGAAGCAAATGTCCTAATATTTTTGTTCATATGTATAATTTAAGTTTTAAGAAAGCTATTCAATACGTTTCTACTAAAATAGTTTCACTAATTAACTCTCATTTTTCAATGAATATAAGACAAAAGTCCCCTCCATGGACGTCCTTACATCTGAAACACAGGATAATTTTTACCGATACTCAAATAATTAAAAAAATACTTTTTCCTTCAGTATTAACTAATTTAAAGTCTCTAGTTAAGGCTAACGTAATATTTTTTTAAATATTTAATTTTTACTTAGGAATTAATTTTTAAACTTTATCCCTGGAAAATTAAGTTTTCCTCCATGGACAAAGAAAATAACTTTAAAAAATATCATAAATGGCAGCTCATGTCAAATCATTATGAAAGAATTTATAAGAGAGGCAGACAATTTGTTCTTTAAGGAAAAATTTTCGTTTTATTGCGAATTTATTGAATATATACCAATTTATTTGATCCCAATTAGAGCTTGGTAAAGTTCTTAGCGTCCACTCCGTGGACATCATACATAAGTTAAGAAAAATCTAATTTATAATTAAAATACAAAATTTTGATAGGTTTAGTATAGAATTTAATAAAAATAAGTGTACCACTTTAGCCACGTATAAACCAAAGCACTTAAAAATTCAAAACTTAGTTTTTGCCTCCTCCGTAGACGCCGCGTCTCCACAGAGAGGATGACTTTGTCAATGAAAGAGACGAAATCTCAAAAATCATGATGCAGTTAGATAAATTAAAATAGTATCAATTAAAAGTTCTTTGGTAGATATTTTTTATAAAAGTTAGCGATTTTCTTTTGTATTTTTTAAAATTAAAATTGAAATTATATTCTCGAAAAGAATTAAGATAAACGATTCATATAGAATATTTATAATATTAAAGCTTCAATAATGTATAAAAAACATTTTAACAGCTAAATTTATTTTTAGAAAAAATGGGAATATCAAAAAAATAAAAAGACAAAGCGGTCAGATGCTCAAATTCAGAAGAGAAGAGAGTAGGAAAAACTTAATACGAGACTTGCTAGATTGTTTATTAATAAATAAATATATGACATTCCTTAATCTAGTATATAATTGATTACTTTCCAGCAAAATATTGACTTTCATTTAGTTGAAATTGTTTGTTAATATTATTTAACGAATGCACAGTCAGTGCCATTATTTAAGAAGTGCTACTTATTTTAAAATGTTAAGTTTTCTTGCGCTGGTTTTTAATAACTAATTTTATTGTTTAATTATAGGAAATAAACCTGTACCAAATCTGCCCAATAATTAGTCAATTATGCTTTTGTTTAAAATGTAAAAGTTCCGTTGACTATCAAGTCTCCTTCGTAGACAGGTCAAAAATTTTAAAATAAAAAAAAAAACAGTGAAAAATATAATAGAAAACTTGACCACTAATATAAGGTCATTTATTATGCTTAAATGGAAACATCCATGCGATTTTTAGGATTTTTTTACATACTTTTTGTAAAATATTTTTTTTTAGCCATTTGTACCTTTTTCATGAGAATGACCCATATCAGAATTAGCAGAATATAAATTGGAGATTTTTTTGCTTTTGTCCCGCTATGAAAAATATTTTCAAGATGAGATAGAAGTGTTTAGAATCAATCCACGCTTTTGTCACAAATAAGCTTAAATATGTTTGCAGTGAATGATGGTGATGCTGGGAAAGTGACATTTTGTTTCGAATCCCTTGAATGAGAGGTTTATAATTCCTGATATATGAAGTATCTGATGTATTAATTAATATTTATAATTCAGATACATATTTTTCGTTTGCCTGTCGTTTGCCATCATATTTGAATTAAGTGACTTTCAGTTAGTGTTCTTTCAATAAAGATTGATAAACACACGATGGTGGTAAATGCTGCTCTGTCCAGAAAATTATTTTCCTCCATGGGCAAATTAAGAGGGTATGAACATCCAATACAAATTTAAAGAAAACTGTAACTCATTTTGCCCAACTATGATTTATTATATGCATATTGTTACAAAGATGTAATGTCGCTTTCCTGCCTCGCTAGTCTTATAGTTGGGAGGGGTTTTACAGGGGTAAGCATAGAGTGATGGGTAGCGGCCATTCCAGGACCCCTGACCTTGGCGACAAATTTGGAAACCTTGGCGACAAATCGATGATTCCAGAAAATGCGACCCTTTTCTCGATATCTCTATTAGGAAAGAAAATACGTTCGAATGTACGAGAAAATTCCATGCGACGTCACGGCCTGTCGGGGAGAGTATATAAGGACCGCATTTGGATCAGAGAGAGTAGTGTTGGTCCGACTGGAACGACTTTAGAGTTTCGTCTGCAGAAGCTGGTGAACTGAGCGCTATTGAAAGTGCTGTTATTGTCGTTATTAGTGATTTGCTGACTGTTTGTGTTGCTAAATATCAAAGTGCCGAACTGTTATTACCTGTGAATTGTTGTCTGTTCACGTCGCTAATCTGTGCAAGATCTATTGTTTCCTGTTACCTGTGCTACGTGTTTTCCTGCATATTTGTGAATAAACCTTCATTCCCCATTATCCTGCGTGTTGGACATTTTACACCATACTCCCACAGAACGATTTTTGTAACAATATCATAAATTTTTCCTCCAAGAGTTTTCTTTAAAAAACATTTTATGTTTATTTCTGATTCGTTCAATTCTCAGGGTTTAATTTTTATCAATGATTGATTACATCACGCAGTCTCGATTGGTACCATTTAGTTATAAATCACGGAAAAAATAGTCCTCGTTTCGGAGGATTTTCTGGCATATGCTTTACTGTGGAATGACACTTGTTGAGAACAGATATGTACTTCCACCATAAAAACGTTTTTTTTTTTCAATTAAAAAAAAATTAAGGTTTTGTCGTTTGCGTGAAATTTTTGCTGTGGGAAAAATGATCACGTCATAGAAGATATTATTTAGTTGAGATTTGTGTTAGTGTTTAGCACATCTTATGCGAGTGTTTCCTCGCCAAACTCTCACCAAGTAGCGGGCGATTTTTTGCAATTCACGCACAAAATTGAATGTGCATCCAATGTGCGCAAAACGAGTTTAGTCGTTTCTCGCTTAAGATGTGTTAAAAAATAGACTAGTTAATAATATATAAATAGATGTGTTAATAAGAAGGTTCGTGTTTAATTGTTTCCCCATAGATTGCGAATACTGTTAAATATGAATTTCATTTATAAAATAAAATTTCTTCTTCGTGACCCTTGTCGTTGAACTATCATATACGCTGTTATCATGAAAAAATATTCCCAATAACAAATGTAAAGCTTCCAGGAAGTGCGTTAGTTTTAAATATCTGTTGCTTCCTGTCGCCCTCATCATCTGATCGAGATTAAAAATTACAAGACCCGTCCCAAAATAACCCAAATATGGCTTTAAAACAAGAGGTCAACCTAACTGTCTTGCTTTCTGATCTCACAACAACGAAACATTTGAGCTTAAAACAAGAGGTCAACCTAACTGTCTTGCTTTTTGATCTCACAACAACGAAACATTTGAGCTTAAAACAAGAGGGCAACCTAACTGTCTTGCTTTCTGATCTCACAACAACGAAACATTTGAGCTTAAAACAAGATTGACATACTAAGCTAAAAGGCTGATAACCTAACTGTAAGTCCATTTCTTTCATTAATTTAAAATATTATTTATCTTCACGCACTTTTATTTAACTTGTTTCATGCTCGTAATCGTTTCTACATTCTCGTATGCGCAAAGAGAAAGTATTGCAATCGTCAAAAAATTCGAACTCGAGATTTTGACGAATCTCCACGCTTTAGACCTCCCGGAGTCCGAAAAACACAATTTTTGAATTATGTCTGTCTGTGTGTGTGTGAACACGGTAACTCGAAAACTATTAGAGCTACGGGGATGAAATTTGGTATGTGATCTTCACACATAATTTGTAGGTTTCTATCAAATTTTGGACAAAATCCGTCTACAGGAAGTCTATCTGTCTGTCCGCGGTCATGTGAACACTATAACTCAAAAACTTGAATAGTTAGATGGATAAAATTTGGTACACAGTTTTATCCTCATGAATGTAGGTCCGTATCAAATTTTGGACCAAATCCGTCGAAGAGTGATGGTCTGTTGGACTGTATAATCCCATACTTGTAAAAATTATATCTCCTAAACCCTTTGGCTTAGATAAATAAAAAGTGGTATGACGGTTGCTAATATTAATTATAGATCTGTGCACAAATTTCGTTTCAATCGGTTGAAAAAAAGGCGTTCAAATTGCATAATTAATTTTTCTAATCCGATTTTTCATGCGCATGCGTACTGGTAGCAATCGCTGTTCACGCGGAAGCTATGGAACGAATTACATCACTTTGTCCTTGAGCCGGCAAGAGTGGAACTAGCAGTGTGTCATAGATGCGTTTTAATCGGTACGCATCTCTTTGAATTTGATTCTTTACCTAAATATTTTACAATCACTATAATCTACAATGAAAAACCTTCTGATAGTCATTGGATTCTGGGTTACAGCAGGTTCGAATTTTTTTATCCACGCGGGGGAGGGGAAACAGCACCTTTTTGGGAAAGTATACGAGAAAGTTTAGGGGAGACCACTACCGGTTTCACTTGCTTCCTGATGCACGAGAGTACCTACTGAGTTTTTGTTCTCTTGTGTGTTCTCGATGTCAATCAAGAAACAGTTTAAATATTTTCGGAATTTAATTATCAATTCATTGATTATGCTAATTAAATCTTGATTGCATACGAGTGGCGCCAGCTGGTAATGAATTTAAGAAAAAAATTGATTTTACGATTCCATAATATTTATGATAATCAATTATGAATTAAAGACATAAAAGTAGAAAATAATTAAAGCAAAACTGTTCTAATTTTTAGAACGCCAATAAAAGTGTATTTTTAAAAACACTTTTCGACAATTTTTTTGCTTTAGATTTTCTTCGATAAAATAATTCGAATTCGTATCGGTTTCAATTAATATCAGAATCATTCGTCTTTCTTAGCATTATTAGAGTAAATTTAATCTTACTTATATTAACGTTTTGGAACATTTATAACGTATAGCTGATGCCCGCAACTTCGTGTCGTCCGCATAGTAACACACAGGATAAAAATACTTTATAGTTTTGATGCAAAAAATAGTTTTGCAGTGAAACCTGTGTATAACAATACTGTCTAAACGATAAACCTGCCCACAACGATAATGACTTTTTACACGCACCAGTCTATAACGATAATTTTACCTCTTTAGAAAGCTGGTACATCACAATCCCGATTTTTTCCCGTTGGAAAACGACAACCTGTGGTCAAGAATGCCAGACAGGATTAGGCAGAGGAGGCTATAAACCGCAACCTATTGCAGCAGGGGTATCCGAGGGGGGGACTAGCGATTGGAATGTGCGCAGATGTTGTTGCCTCTGACTCCTGGTGGGCACTAGCCGGTTCATTCACATTTAGCACTTTGGACTGACCAATTGTTCCTAGAAATTTGCTTTTGATGTATTAATACTTGAATCTAGGATAGAGCGGCTAAAAACATTGGCATTTGAAGAAAAGTTACAAATAATTTTGGAAATCGATCAACAACTAAAGCAAGTTAATGCTGCTAAAAAATATGGGATGTTTCAGTCTACGATAGATACTTTTTGAAGAAAATGCAGGAAGCATTGAAGATGTTATAGAAGAAAGTAAAGTAGATAGCAAGTGAAAAAAAGATTCAAGATGCCGAAAAAGACGATGCTGACAAAGTTTTCAACTAAAATTTTTATTTTGAAGTTCTTAAAAATGTTTAATATATTTTATATCAGTGCATAAAATTATATATTTTATATGTTCATAAAGTACAATTTTATGTCAGCGATTATTTGTAAGATGAATCAATAAGTGCAATAAGATATGTTAGTATATTAATACATGCATATACACATTGTGATGTTTTTCCCGTCTCACGAGGACATTTTCCCACGAGAAGAGAGTCGAACACTTTTCACTTAGACCGCAAGCCAGCCACACATGTTGGTCATTAAAAGTACATTCGGGAAGGTAGCATCTGCAAACCGAGGACGGCGACAATGCACAGAAATAAATAACTGTCAAATATATATAGTGTATATGGTTCAGCTGTCAGGAGATTAGCGGTGTACTTCCATGTTACACCTGCATAGCTCTTGTGGTTAGGAAACCCAGGAACCATCCCACGATCGAATTGACCATTGGGGAGATAGACGTTTAGTCGTTTGTCGCATGGCAGTCCGGTTGTCCAATGGAAAGAAAGGAGGCGAAGCTCCACCCCTTCAGGTAGGAACAGAACGGGGGTGTTGGACATTAAGAAGAAGAGCGGTGAAGAACCGATTAGGGAGTCTCGAACGTTTTCAGACTCCGGTAGCGCAGAAAAGAGCTGTGTGATCAGCTCTGATTGAAAATTCCGAATTGATTCGGACTTTGGCAACGTTCGCTGAGAATCAGCAATTATTTTCGGAATCTCGGTTCGTCGAATTTCGAGCACTCCTTGTAGTCTCGTGCTTATGCTATCACCCTGAGAGGAGAAATTAGGTCTGTCTTGAATCTTTATCGGACCTGAACTTTGTTTTTACGAAACCGTTCGGAATACGGTGGTCTTGATCTCCATCTCTTGGGGAACTTTGACTCGATTGAATTTTAACGTCGAACGAACTTTGAACTCAAATGAACGAACTTTGTATATAATTATTGATTCCAGATTTGATATGCAAGAAATTGTTATTTGAATCATAGCTGTGAAAATAAAAGTACTTAGGTCAACCTAAGCATTTCATTTATTGGTTTACAGTTGGTCGCTCATAGGCTAAGACACCACAACATAAACGTTGGATACGAATATCCTGAAACTGTCTATAACGATTACCTGTCTGTATCAATATATTTTCTAAATAAATAGAAACTTGTAACACCGATTAGTACGGCAGTTGTATTTTTAAACAGCATTATAACAGCCAAGATCCAAAAGATAACGCATTTTTTCTACTCAAAAATGATGCGTAAAATGTATACAAAGCGTGAGACGTTAATGGCAGTCACATTCCTGCTAAGTGATGCAGATGCATGTTGGGTGACTTCGACCCGGTACGCACTTGCAATTTGTGTCGTAGAAGCAATAAGGCCCGGTTAACACTTGCGATTTGTGTAGTGGAAGCAATAAACAAGTCATTTGCGGTAAACGCTGTAAACGGGATGAAATACATTGAGAAGAGGTAGCGGGTCCCCACATACCCCCGTGGAGAGTGTCGCATCTCCGTCAAACTTTCCCCGCGAGAAAAAATATCGTATATGGGATACTCTCCACAGGGGGTATGTGGGGACCGGCTACCTCTTCTCAATGTATTTCGCCCCATTTATGGTTTTTACCGCAAATAACTTGTTTATTGCTTCCACGACACAAATCGCAAGTTTTTACCGGGCCTAAGCAAGTCATTTGTGATAAAAGTCATAAACGGGACGAAATACATTGAGAACAGCTAGGCATTCCCCACATACCCACTGCGGAGAGTGTGACATATCCGACAAACTTTCTCCATGGCTCGAAAAAATGGTATAGTGACACTTTCGTACCTATATGTTTCCGTACAAGTAATAAAACTGTCCATCAGCGCTCTTTTCACAAGCGGTTTTGTGACTGACAAGAACAAGTTTCGTTAGTGGTTGCAACACTTTAAACGTTTTCTTCAGTCGTGACATTTGGCGAAATTTGAAATACTCTTCAATAAGATTTGGATAATTTCCACATTATGTGTTTTTTTAGAGATAAATTACTGTTCAGTGAAATTAGGTAAATATGTTCGTCGAAAATCATGGGATATTTTTCTCATATATAATACTAGCAGGATGACAGGCGTTTCTCTGTCTTTTCAGCATCAAAACTATACGAGTGACTAGAAACGGAACTACATTTTATAAAAACATGCTATTTGTTTATTTATTAAAATTATTTCATTCATAGAACCTACCTTTTGTGACCAATTTGTTCAACCAAAATATTGATTTTCTTGGCTGTTCAGTTATTAATACAGAATGCGTAACTGTTTAAAATTTCACCTCTGTTGTTTGATAAGACTGAAAAATAAGAATTTATGCAAAAATGAATAATCTTCTCTAAGCCTTATTTTGAAATAAAGCATTTTAGTATTAAGCATTTTGGCCCAAAATTTCTGCGCATTGTCAAATTTAAGAGTAAAAATTTGTAGGTGGATAATATTGTAATAATTGTAGTAAATAATGGATGAAGGAAATTATTCTTTTGTTTGAATTATTATTCTTGAAAAATTAAATAAAATAACTTGAAAAATAAACTAAATTTCCGAAAAACAATATCCAGACAATTATTTTAAAAAATCATTAAATAAAATGCCAACATTTTTCCAAATGACGAATTCTGCAAACAATGAAAGTTTTTTTTAAATTTTTTTCTTAGTCAAAATATCTAGAAGGAAAGGACCTGAATTATAACAACTGCGACTTATTAACCCTCTGACTGCATATCCCGCGATTTCCGCGGGTTGGAAGCAAGTCCATTTTCTGCTGCATCCTGGGATTTTCGCAAACTAATGGGTTTACTTAGTACTTTAAAAGCGTTGAATATTATTATACTAATAAAGCCTTACATGTAAATAACAATTCGTTTCGTTCAACGGTATTTGAACAAGGCTTCAAACGTTGCATCTAAATAGTAACTGAAGAAAAATTATGCAGGTACAAAATTATACAGGATTAAATGGTACAGAATGGATAAGAATTAAGAGAGATATATAAATATTTCACCTAATTAATCATTTCCTGCAATGAAAATCCGTGAAAGATATTAGATAAATTCAAGTTTAATTTTCTTCTAGATGCATCATTGAATGGTAAACAAAATCTGTTGCTGGCAGCAAAGAATACTAACCAAAATTTATACTGTACAATAATGCATATAGTGTATGTTTTCAATTAATTTAAAAAATCATGTAAAATAATTCATTAAAACTCACCATAATCAGATGATAGAAACATACTTCGACAATGTACATACCCGCAGATTTTCAAAAGATAATATCTGATGAATTTTTAATCAAAAGTTAATCCTTCACTTTCCATATTTCAAATACTATGTAATTATTTCCAACTTCAGAACACTTGAATTTAGATTATTGGTTTCTTTATTAAAAGAAATTAATTTAGAGGGTTATGTTATTGCACGAGAAAGCATCACATTAGGAAAGCTTGGAAACAAAAACCTTTTCTTCTCATAAAAGAAAAGTTATGTTCATGTGATTGAACATTTGCTTTTGTATTAATAAGTTACTTTCAATCATAAATCATGAAACTTTAAGTATTCAATAGTTTTGTTATAGAAAAATGTGACCATGTTTATTAACATAAGTAAATAATTTCACACTTATATAAAATATATAAAGTTGTTGGAGAAAAAAGCATGTATGACGCTATTTTGAAACAGCTATACTTTTTTCCTTTAAACTGGCAAGAAATAATTTTTAATCACTAAATTTGAAGGAGTATTTAAAAAATGCAAGGTCATAATTTACAATTCATAAAAAAATAATTTAAATTATTTTCGACATCAAATTTCAGTTTTAAAATAGTTTTCAAAATGACTTCATACTGATTATGTTATAGGTATTTGGAAATAACGTATAACGATATCACTTAAAATGGAATCTTTACTTCATGAGCCATTAGAGTTTAGCATGTTTTCAATTATTACAATCTGAGCTGTTGGCGATTGCAATAATAGACTGAGATTTATCTTATCTCCATATAATAAAATTGAAATGTTCAAGTCCAGTCTTGTATTTCCAAAATTTTTAATATATACTTTTCTTAAAACTTTTTATATGAGAAGATATAAAATTCATTTTTTTCTTTCACTCAGAATTATAGTGTGTAGCTTGTACACATTTTTAAACATATGAAAAGTTACACCGCTAATTATTTTTAAAGATATAATAGCTGAAAATGCTACAGAAGAAATAATACATCAGATAATGGGAAAAAGTTATGTACAATCAAAACTCCATAGTCATTTTAAACTAACTGGGAAATCTAACTTTATGCACTTTAAATGCTAACATTTTACTTATGGAAAGATCAGAGATGTAACAAATGCTTTAATTCCAGAAATTCAGCATTGATATGTTATGAAGATAGTAAATTAACGATAGAAAATAACATCTGCGTAAGGAAGTGATAACCTTCTCCTAGATTTTATTATAGGGATACAGTAGGAGACAAGACAGAATTAAATAAAAATTGAAGAAAATATGAAAAGTAGTTCAGAGAAAATCTAGTTTATGGCTAGTACTCGAGATGTTACTAGCAAATCCATGTTAAGATTATTTATTATTTTATGCATTTCTTTGAAAATGTCAGTTGCTAAGGAATTGCAAATAAATTCCTTTCTTCTTATTTAGGAGATCAACTTACTCTCTGACAGATGTTCAATATTTCCTAACAGAAATATATACAGCTTGATTTGAACTACAGATGTAATTTATTCAAATAATCAATGCAATTTTTTTTCGAATGGACGGTTTTTCTAGAAAGAATTTTCTATTGCTTTAAGGAAATTAATATTATATTTAGCTTACCATTAGATTTAGGTTGATAATTTATAGTTAGTTTATAGAACGAAATTAATGCTATTAAAATGATGGCCTAACCAGCTGGTCGCCAAAAGCGGCTAATATTATATAAAAATATGAATAGCTAATATTAAAGTTCATATATTTTTTTAATGAAAAATAAGAAGATTTTACTTTTGTTTCAATCTTTTATTCACATTCAGTAACAAGATTTCAAAAGATTTAGTTTTCCTTTTGTACTTTCATAAAAATTAAAAGGAAAAAACTATGTAAATTAAGAATTTCTATACATTTGGGCAGTCAGATCACATTTCATTGATAAGTTAACTAATTCAGAAAAGTTCTCTCAGAATTATTTAAGAAACTCTGAAACATCAATCACTATTACGTCTAGAGAAACTCTCTCTTTTTTCGGTCTGCTCGCCAAACATACTTACCAACAGCCAGAAGATCTAGCAAACCTACACTAATCCCTCTTGTGGGATGAGCTACAGATGATTTATTGCATACAGATGATTTAATGAGTTGTACCGAAACATGTATGTACGCAAATGTCATACAATCCGAAAAAATATCGTAGATGCGATATTCTCCTTAGGGAGAATGTGGGGACTGCCTAGCTGTTCTCAATGTATTTCGACCCGTTTATGACGTTTACCGCAAATCACTTGTTTATTGCTTCTACGAACAAAATCGCAAGTGTTTACCGGACCTTGGGCTCTACCACGATTCTACCGACAACCATTCTGTTGCGAGAAAATGACCCATTCTCCCACTCGTGACGTCACATTTTGCGATGTCATCTAAATCCGTTAACACGAAGCTTGCGATGTCGTTTGGGTACCGAAATAGCTAGCGAGTTCCAACTGTTTTTTCTCAAGGCAAGTGAAAAGCTCATTTAGGTAGCGAATAGCGTAGAGTAGCTTGTGTTGTTTTGTTTACATTATCGCTTCGTTAAATAATAGCTCAACATCAAATTTGGATTTCTTCTGCATGGAAAGATTGATACAATACTCTTTATGGAATGATCTAATCATTATTATCGAATCGTCTTTTTGGAACGAACTATACTGTGTCTAATTTGGAATTAGGGGATAACAGCCTTTGTTGCTTCAAATCCCATAACTCTTTAATTCAAATAATGGCCGAACTTTAAATTTTAGATATTTTTTGCAAGTTTGTTTGTTTTGAAATTATCTATTGTCTGTCTTTTTCTAATAAAAGTTGACAAAATCGTTAATGAATGCAAACATTACTTTCTTTCTAATAAACTGATATAAATCTTTCTACATGATTTTTGTTTAATTTTCTATGTAAAAATAAATGTATTGAAATTCATTTTAACATAGAGATTTTGATTTTCGAAAGGCATACTGATACTTAAAATATTGATATTGTTTTTGGAATGTGTTTTTATGACCATTACAGTTTTAATAGAAAAATATGTTGAAACTATTTTTCATTTAATAGAATTTAATGTGATAGACTTATTTTGGTGAATATAAACTAAAAAAAAATACTTAAACAAATGTTTTTAAACAAGATTTTTTTTTATGCTAAAGACATTTCTTCCTTTAAAAAACTCAATTGAAAGGTTAATAGGAAAACAATTTTTAATGTGAAATAAATATAAGCTATTTCATAAAAGTAGAGTTTACGAAAAAAATAAAACTGCATATTTAAATGAATACCAGATTTTCCTGCCAATTCTAATGAAATGTAACATTCTTTTTTATCCAAAAATGTTTGCACAATTTGTATATATACTAGAATTTGTATGTATTTTTCTTTAAAAAAATTTCTAATATTTTCTGTTGATATTTTAAGTTGAATATTCCAATATTCAACATTATTAATATAGCATTATATAGATAATGTCACAATACTTAACGAAAAATTATTAATTTGCAAATAATACTAAATAAAAACTATTAACATTTAAAGCGCCCTGTACTTAAATTGCAGAATTAGGCCTTGCCTGGCTTAGGGCCAGCTTTGAATAAAAAATTCTAGTTTTATTAATTCTTATTGTATTCAACCTTAGACATAAATGAAAACAATGTGTTAACTGTGTAAAAATACGTACCAAAATAAAAATTTTAACTAAAAATAACAATTCCAGTTAGTGTTGCAAAATATCCGGGTATTTATTTTTAAGGTAAATACCCAAAATGGTTCTATTCAATAAATCAAACTTATGCGATTTTATACTTTTTTAAAATATAGAGCTGAAACGCAATCAGAACTTCTATACAGTGCAACAGCAACCTGAATAAAGAGGACTGTATATTACTTCCGTAAGAAAATCAATATTTATTAAACGATTAATTAAACACCATTAATAATTCTAAAGTAAAATTATAAATTTAAACAAGAGATTCCTAAAAAGAGTGGAGCCCACTATGCAAATATGTAAAATACCTAGGTAATTACCCGATAATAGCCAAAATGGGTTTTTTTCAATTAACTCGATTCATGTGAAATACATGCACTGGGCTGTAATTTCATATTTATACATTATGTATTTTGTGTAAGGTAAAAAAAAAAACTGAAAACATGACCGTTTTACACATTTTTTTAATTTTATAAAAATTAAATATTTAATCACAGAAAAAAAACAATTACTATATTATGCATCTTACATAAAATATGAGAGTTAAATTTCAACACTTTTTAATTAAACCTGTGAATGAATAATTATGTATTTGCTGCTTTTTAAAAAGTTATTTTAACTGAATTAAAAAAATATGTTGATTTTGGTTTTAAAATAATAAAGAGTTGATAATGGAAACTAAAATGAAAGATACATTTGTTTATAATTTCTGATGAATTAAATATGCATATTTTCTAAATGACTAAACAAAATCTTAATCTTATTGTTTATGGCAGTAACTGAACACTGGTTTTTATGTAATGTATGTAAAGAAGATATTTTATTTGCTTCACACTACTTATAGTGCACAAGTTATTATTTAGAAGTAAAAGAAAAAAATTAAAGAAAGTTTAGAACATACGAGCTGAATTCAAATTATATTAATATCAAATAATATTCCTTAAATGATTAAAAATTCAAAATGCTGAATTCACTGCAACATTTGGTTGAAAGCTATAAATAGTTGGTTATGACTGTTAATAGAAAATATCTCTTCCCAAGAATTTTGTCTTTCCATGATGTACAGTTAATGTCTACCTATATGTACAACAACTAACAACTCCCTTAATTTTTCATCAATCACAGAAGGCTTATTCCTGGATTCTTTTTTATTTGCACTACAGATCGTACCAATCTGACTCTTAAACCTTGTAGGGGAAAGTGGGGTCAAACCGGGTACCTAAGACTCGAAGGCCTGTTGGAGCTAAACTATTCGACATGCAGCTTGTCAAATTTTACTAAAATATTCATTATTTATCAGAGTACAATGTATTGTTGCACAAAGTCTTACTGTGGGTGTATGGTGTAAACAGTCCAACACACAGGATAATGGAGAATGAAGATTTATTTACAAATATGCAGGAAAACACGTAGCACAGATACAGGAAACAATAGTTCTTGCACAGATTACCAATGTAAACAGACAACAATTCGCAGGTAATAACAGTTCAGCACTTTGTTATCTAACAACACAAACAGCCAGCAAATAACTAATAACTAGTAGACCATAACTGCACCTCCAATAGCGCTCAGCTCACCAGCTCGCACTGCGAGTAGAACTCCAAAGGCATTCGCGCTCCAAGGTGATCCCAGTCGATCAAAAGACACTACCGTGATCCAAACGCGGTCTTATATACTCTCCCCGATAGGCCGTGACGTCACATAGAATTTTCAGGAAAAACCTGGATATCGGCCCCTAATAGAAATATCGAGAAAAGGGTTGCATTTTCGGGAATCATCTATTTGTTGCCAAGGTCGCCAAAATGGTCGCCAAGGTCATGCGTGCCATAAGAGTCGCTGAGGTCACTCCATGCTTCACCTTGTAAAACTCTCTTCCCAACCATAAGACTTGCATTGCTGGGAAGCGACTTTCCATGACTGTAACAGTATCTTTCAGGAAAAGTCAAAGTTTTACTACTTTTTTTCTAATGATATGGCAACTATGACCATTCTTTTTTTTCACTTTTAGAGTATAGTCAGAATTTGCCCACTAAAAAGGAGAATTAATAACGCCAAAATCAAAGGTAACAGGTTTTACCTCACTCTCCCCCTTATTTATTTTTGTTTTAGTTTTTTAATGGTCATTTTTGATCTCCCCTCTTTGTCTGTGCCATTGGAAGGGGCCATTCTCGTCACCAGAGACGGCCCGGGGCCCGGGAAACTGCCCATGGCGCCAAAACGGGAGTTTAAAGGGGGGGGGGGGAATGGTATGACAGAATGGAGAGCTCCGTAAAATCGGGAATTAATTTTCCTTTCATATTGGTACCCCTTCCTATTACCCTGAATACTACTATTAAGAACAGTGGCGCTGCGAAATTTTTTGATTTTGTCAATAGCTATTGTGCTGGTAAGAGAAGTTTTTCAGAACTGAAACGTATCAAAGCGTATCTACGATTCACCATGTCCCAGGAGCGATAAGTTGGTTTTGCCACATTGTCGACTGAACGGGACTTTTTACAGAATATTGAAATTTGAAAGATAATGAAAGATTTTGAGGATAAAAAGGCAAGAAAAGTGAATTTTTCAATAAAATTTATAACAATGCGTTAAAATAAAGTCGCATATCTGTAAAATAAATTCGTTGTATGTAGTATTTTAGTTTCAATAAGACTACTATATAATCTTAAATATATCCTATGTTTAAAAATTCTCACCGTAATATTAAGTCATATTTGCGGGTAAAAACATGCATATTTCCAAGTAAAATTTTGTTTAACATTTGAGAATACAAACATAAAATTTTCTAATTACGTTGGTTGTGGGTGGAAGGCGGCATATTGCTGCCTTGCCCGGTTGGTAAAGTTGCCTCGGGCCGCCTCTGCTCGCCACCCCCTCTGTAGGGCCCTAAATAAATTGCATTTTAAGTTTTTGAAATGTTCCATGTTTGTTGAATATCTCGTACAGTGACAAAGTTTAAAATTATACAGATTTCATACACATTACCTCGAAAGAAGACGATTTTGATGTTTATAAAGTAGTTATTAAGTTCAAGTGTTTTTAGTTCTTCCTATTCCATGTAAAGAAGAGTCATACTATTTAACGTACTATTGCCGAAGTTCAAGGCATTGAGCTTCTACAGTCTTTTCAAGACAGAAAATTATATAAATTTTTTAAAGTTTTGTTTGTAAATGAAAACACAAGGAATTGAGAAACATAGAAATTCAATTTAGAATAATAAAAATTTCAAAATATGTTTTCATCAAAATACAGTCAGTTCTTGAAAGTA
Source organism: Araneus ventricosus (assembly GCA_013235015.1). Taxonomy (NCBI): domain Eukaryota; kingdom Metazoa; phylum Arthropoda; class Arachnida; order Araneae; family Araneidae; genus Araneus; species Araneus ventricosus. The sequence continues at coordinate 7,444,316 of BGPR01000002.1, read as the reverse complement.
TAAGATTGAAATAGACTATTGATATCTTGTTAATTTTACTTGGAAATAGTGTTGAAGATATTTAATGGGGCATGCTTTAATAGCAAAGTTTAAACGCCCTGTTATAACAACAATCACACTTCTTGTACTCGATATCTTATTTTTATTGAATTACATATATGGAAATAATTTAGTAATTGATAGAAACAATATTTTCAAAGATTGCAAATGAGCTTAGAAACTAATAAAAATCTTTACTCTTTCTGTTTAATATGAATTTAAGCAAACATTTTTTTTACATTCCAAAAAGATTACTTTAAAGTAAAATTAAAACAGCTGCATTCTATTCAATAAAGCTATGAATGTAGCGCTAAATTTCATTACCCAAAAATATTTAGAATTTTTATAAAATTTGTATGATTTCTGTTGTTATTTGTTTCCTGTGTTGGAGCTCAATGAGCTCTTAAAATTGGCATGCTATTCGATGAAATGCTTACGATAAAATATTATTTAAACTTAAAATGATAACTTAAATAACATTAACTTTATCGATTGGAAAAACTTATTGTTTGAGTTGTTATCTATTCCAAAGGATAAGAATTCGTTTTCGTACAATTATGTAGAGCTTAACAGTAGATTTTTTCCTCCTGACAGCAACCAAAAATTTATCGAGGCTTACTTCTTCGCTGTGCTGGTGTTCCAGGCATGCACAGCTTTGAATAGCGTCGCATCTCTAACAGCAATAAACTTTCCCACGGTAACACAAACTTTCATCCTTTAACGAGCAGTGGCGTAGCGACCGGGGGGGGGGACAAGGAGGCTATAAATGCCCCAGGCGCCAGTCTTAGTGGGCGCCATGGGGACAAAATATTAGTGCGTTTCGCACACTTTCTAAATTGAAATATCACTGAAGGGCAAACCTTCCTAAACCACTAATGAAGATTAGGGGTGAAAAAAAATTATATTATTCTCCGGGCGCCAGTTACCCCGGCTACGTCACAAGATACTTTCATTGGCAAAGTAACGTGAAAATAGAACATTTATTTGTATTGTATTGTTTTATTGGAATTGTATTTTTGTAATCTCTAAGTTACATTTATACTGGTGGTGCAAATAACTATAAAATTATTTGCTAGGTGGTTAAAGTCAATATCAAAATCTAATTGTAGTTCGTGCATTTTAGAGAATTTTTTCTCAACTTTTTAATGTTAATACATTTTTTTGTCTTTTACATAGATTATTTTTTATTAATGTGAAATAATTATGTAAAAGCAACAACGAAATTAATCGATTCGTTAGACTTTCTATAGTGATATTAGACGCATCGTCTTTAACCCATTATAAAATGAAAATAATGCTTCACACTCTGAAGGGAAAATTACAATATATTTTTTACACACTTTTGTTTATCTTGACTTATTTCATGCTTATAAAGTGTTTCGTGATTATGCTTTCTGATGGGGCAATCCAATAGGATAAGGAGGTAAAACTGTCTTACGGGTGATTAGATGAGATACAGATTAGTTCTACTGAGGGAATCCTAATCATTTAATGGTTCAATAGCTCAATTCTTTATTCTTCTGACTCCAGCTTGTGTCGTGCCCCATAATTTAAAGGTAATGGAGGCGAGTCGGGGGGGGGGCAAGGGGGCAGTGTCCCCCCAAATTTTTCCAGGAAAAATTTAATTTTTATCCCATTTTATTATAAAAAAGGAATTATAAAAAAGCGATAGGGTCTGGGAAAGCTAGCTAATTTTGGAACTAAGTATTTAAATTTTGTTGCCTACCCCTATATTCCCGGGTACTTTTAGAAGTCTATAAATGTTTTGCTCCCCTACTTTTTCTACCCACTCGCCGCCTCTGTTTAAAGGAGCCCTAATTTAAATGTCCTTTTTCTTGACAGAAGTAAACATTTTAAGCAATCTGCGGGAACTCATTCTGATTGGTTCTACTCTTGAAGAGTGGCATGGATATGTTCCGACTCTAGCTCCGCCCCTCAGAAGAAAATTAAATTAGTATAAAGGTATTTTTAAAATAAACTGTCAGTATGATGGCCAACCAATAGTAATAACTAATCTATATATATAATTCTCTTACGTGGCGACAAAAAAAGATCGAATTTCTTAATCGCCGTTTGGCAACAGCTCGCACGTTTGATTTGTTTACATCCGCGGAAAGTCCGAAGCCGCTTCGTGTGATCACGTTTATTGAAAACTATTTTTAGTAGTTGGAAATTTATAAAAATAATAAATTTAAGTCGTGCTGTCGGATATATTATCCGAAATGAACAAAAGCGAACTGAACGGGAGTCCACATAATATGCAACAGAATTATCAAGATGCAATGGCTATGGTACGCAAGTTTGGTAAACCAGATCTCTTTCTGACCTTTACTTGCAACCCATCTTGGTTTGAAGTTTTAAATTGCATGGAGGGAGTGCAACGTCCTGAAGACCGACCTGATATTATTATACGTGTATTTAATGTGAAATTAAAAGAACTTTTAGAAGGTATTTGCAAGCATGGAATATTTGGAACTGTTTTGACCTATATTTATGTTATTGAGTTCCAAAAGCGAGGTTTGCCTCATGCCCACATTCTTCTAACATTAGATTCAGAAAGCAAAATTCGCACTAAAGATGACATTGACAAGTTTGTGAGTGCAGAACTTCCAGATCCTTGCACTGATCTTAGACTCCTCCAAATTTTGACAAAATGCATGGTACATGGCCCATGTGGAACTCTAAATATAAATTCTCCATGCATGAGAGATGGACAGTGCTGCAAAAGTTTTCCGAAACAATTCAAGGATGATACAGAGGAAAAAGTTAATGGATACCCTATTTATCGCAGAAGAGCCACTGAACCTGTCCAAGTAGGGAAATATTCCATCGATAATAGATGGGTTGTCCCATATAATCCTTGGTTGTTTAAAAAATTTAATGCACATATTAATGTTGAAGTTTGTGCCTCAGTTAAAAGTGTCAAATACTTATATAAATATGTATACAAAGGACATGATGCAGCCTCGGTCAAAATACAAAAAGAAGGTACTCTGGATCATGATGAAATTTTAAGTTTTGTTGAAGATAGGTATGTTAGTACACCTGAAGCCATGTGGCGTTTAAATGAATTTAATTTGTCGCATAAATCCCACACTGTAGTGAGCTTAGCTGTGCATTTACCACAGCAACAGCCGATTGTGTACCAAGACGGTCAAGAAGCCCAAGCAATTGAACGAGCTGCTTTTAGAAAAACAACACTAACATCATGGTTTGAACTAAACAAAAATGATCCTTCAGCTCACAACATTTCTTACTCAGATATTCCACAATATTATATGTTTGATAAGAGTACCACAAATTGGAAGAAGCGACAACGTGGTGGACAAAATGTTATTGGGAGACTGCCAGTAGTTAGTATACTGGATATTGAGAGGTACTATTTGCAGATACTACTACTGCGCAAGTCTGGGGCCATTAGTTTTGATGATATTTTGACCGTAAATGGATTAAGATGCATTACATTTCAACAAGCATGTCAGGAGTATGGACTTCTTCGAGGTGACCAGCAGTGGCATGATGCTTTGAATGACGCTGCACAATTTCAATCTCCGAGACAGTTGCGCATGCTGTTCGCAATGATTTGTGGCTTTGGAGAAGTGGAGGATGTTCCAGATTTATGGGTGCAACATCAAGTTTCACTTTGTGAGGACTTTGTGCATCGTTATTCTGAGCAGACTGGACCTCACTATGCACTTGCAGATATTGAGGAACTGCTTACATCCTACAATTTAAGTCTCCAAAAACTGCATCTACCAACTGTAGATTTGCCTGCAAGTGTTTTGGAGAGAGTGAACTTTGATGTTGTGGAAGAGCAGGCTAAATCTAATAGTTATACTATGCAGTTAAATAGTGAACAGCGGAATGTTGTGGAAATCTTATTAAGTGCAGTGTACAACAACGCTGCAGATACACCCAAGTGTTATTTTTTAGATGGTCCTGCTGGGACAGGAAAAACTTTTGTTTATTCAACTTTGCTTCACACAATACATGGTAGAGGTGATGATGTTATTCCTGTTGCATCTACAGGTATTGCTGCAACTCTATTAATAAGGGGGAGAACAGCCCATTCTGTTTTTAAAATTCCAATTGATTTAAATGCAACATCTACTTGCAATTTGAAGCCTAATACAAAAAAAGCTGACATGTAACTGAAAACAAAATTAATTGTGTGGGATGAAGCACCCATGACACATGTTCATGCTTTCTTAGCTGTTGATAGACTTTTACAAGATCTCACAAAATGTAAAGAACTGTTTGGGGGCAAAGTCATTCTACTGGGTGGAGATTTTCGCCAAGTTCTTCCAGTAATTTTAAGAGGTTCAAGAACATTAACTGTTGCCAGCTCCTTGAAAAAAAACACGCTTTTTGGTTGAAATTTCATAAGTTATATCTGACAAAAAATATGTGTGCCCTTGAATCTGAAAGGGATTTTGGTGCTTGGTTGTTGGACATTGGAGAGAAAAAAAGTGGCTCAACCATTCAGTTGCCTTTGCAATGCTACCCTTCAATACAAGACCCTATACATCAATTGTACAGTGACATAGATTTTTCCAGTGTGACCCCACAGGAGCTTAAAGATCGAGCTGTCCTTACTGTTAATAATGAGCGATCCATGGAAATCAACAATAAAGTGTTGGAATTTATGCCGGGAAATGAAACTGTTTATAAAGCAGTTGATATGATCATGAGTGAAGATCCTCAAGATCAATTGACATTTCCTGAAGAATTTTTAAATTCTTTGACACCAACTGGTTTACCTCCATATGAGTTAAAGTTGAAAATAGGTTGCATTATAATGCTGTTGAGAAATTTAGCTCCCTCTAAAGGATTATGCAATGGTACACGCCTAATTATCACAAAATTGCAGCAAAACATTATTCAGGCCAAATCCATTGATGGTACAGAGACATTTCTCATTCCCCAAATCCCTTTGATTCCATCTCAGACTAACATGCCTTTCAAATTTAAACGTATGCAATTTCCCATTCGTTTAGCCTTTTCCATGACAATTAATAAGTCGCAAGGCCAAACTTTTGAAAAGATATGTTTGGTGCTCAATGAGCCGGTTTTTAGTCATGGACAACTCTATGTTGGCTTATCATGAGCACGATCTTTTGAATTTGTTTCTGTGGTAGCTCCAAAATGTGAAATATTTAACTGTGTTTATGAGGAAGTTTTCTGTGATTGATTGTCAAGTGCATTTTTTTGCATTACATTTTTAATTTGTTTCAATGTTGTATATCATTTTATATCTGAGTGGATTGAATATACCTGCTTTGATACAATTTTTTTTGTAGAGCACAATCTTCAATGTATGAATGTTTTGAATATGTATATACCTGCTTTCGTACAATTTATGTTTTCGTAGAGCACGATCTTTTGAATCTGTTTCTGTGATAGCTCCAAACTGTGAAATATTTAATTGTGTTTATGGGGGAGGTTCCTGATGCTTCCACTATATAAAAAACGGCCATTTTCAGGGCCAAAAAATTTTATTCCTTCGTTATTAAGGTGAAAGCATTAAAAGGAAATCAGCTTTACTTTGTAAGTTTTATTTAAAGACAAATAAATTTTTTGAGGCTAAAAAATTTTATTCTGTGCTGATTTAAGTTAAAGCATCAGAAGCAAAATAAAGCTGATTCATATATATATATGAAGATTTTAGAATAACTTCTAGGACACACAGTGTCTTCATTATAGCGAGCAAAGCGAGCAGGGTTTGCGTAGCAAACCTGGGAGGATTGCAACGCAATCCTTCTGGGGGTTGGCGAGCTTTAGCGAGCAGGGGGCAGAGCCCCCTAGTAATGATATAATATTTTATAATACTGGAACAGTGTGTATTGGCCTGGCGTTAATCCGCAGACTTCGAGAGTTCCTTTTTAACTTTTTCTGTATAAAATCGGGGCAATTTTTAATCCTTATTTATATGAAGTGCTATAATTATGTACTCTGATAAACTGTAGGAAATAATTGAGACTCGAATTTTAAGTCGTTTGAAGAAAATGGACTAGTAAATTTCTAAAGATATTTTAAATAGAATGACCCAGAAAAAATTTTCTTTCTCTTGAAATATTGAATTGATCTCGCAGGTTCTTTTTTTTTTGTTTGTTTTCCCAAATAGAACAATTTCTTTGTTTTCTTCGGTTCTCCGTTATTTATAACATTTTTCACTTTCGGGCCAATCAATCAACAGGAATGTTATGCCCAATTATAGGATTTATCGTTTCTTGCCCGTTTCAAATAATGTAATATAAATAAGTAGCTGTATTATATTCATATCCAATGGAAATTATGGGATTAATTTTTTTCTAAAAAGAAAAGACTGTAATTTGACTTCTTGTATATTTAGGCTTTATTATCCGATTTTAATTCAGCTTAAAAACTGGATTAACTTTCGGGTCTTCCTCTATCAAACGACCTCGTTTATTTCTATATTATAAAACTCGAGAAACTTACAAATGGAGCACGATTGCTAAAATTTCTCACGGAGCCTTGTGTCAGGAAAGCCCGTGAGGAAAAATAAAATCTTTATCTGTAAAATGTACTAAGTTGATGGTTTTAAACTAAGAATTTCTGAAGAGATCCGTATGAAATAATTTTAACCTTGTTCTTTCGAAGATCAGCAGAAATGCACCATTGGATAATTAAAAATCGAAGCCTTTCTCCCAACCAGTTATGTGTCTAAAAGGAAAGTAAACCCGAAACTAAATCTTTTGCCAATTAACTTCCTAACTGAATTAGACCGGAACGAAATTTGACTTCTTAATTTCATTGAATGTGAAAATTATAGTGTGTATAAAATTGCCTTAGTGGTGGAAGATTTATTTTTTAAAATGACCATTAGCTTTCGAATGAGAATAAGCGCTGTTAATATTATTTCTTCATGGTGCGATGCATGCAGTATAAGCATTTATTGATAGCAGGGTTTCGAAAAGCAAACGCACAGTGAAGATAAAATGAAAGTCACTTATATAAACTTTACAAAGGATTGAAAAGATAGAAAGAGGGACAATAAAGGTCTGTAATGAGGCAGCCAATCGAGATTATTAATAAGAGAACCAATCAGCTTTATTTAATACACTGTAAAAAATATCCGTTTTTTACCCGGACTTTTTCCGTATATTTGACGGTTTAAAGCTGTTTTGTTGACAAAACGGTTTTTCACCGTTTTCCGCTCCAGCCATAAACGGTTTAAAACCGTCAGTACTAATTCTATTTTTCGTCATATGGTATTGCTTTCCGTACGATAACTTTCCCTTTTCTTAAATGTAATTTTATTGCATTCATTTCATGTTTTTAATAGGGTTCCATCTCCGCTATTGTTTATACATGTTGCAGTAACCTGTTGTCACTCATGGAAGCTAACCTTAAAATACGTGTTCTGTCAATACTTGATTTTTACACCACTAGGTGGCGCCACTAGAGCTATAGTGACTTTAAAACTCAAATAGATTATTTTTACTTCATTTTATGAAGTGTCCGGTGGTCTAGTGGTTAGAGCGACTGCCTTTTATTTCTATGAACGCGGTTTCGATCCCCGGCTCGGAGGAGTTAAAGTTTTGTCACTATCTTGCATCGAAATCGTCCAAGTAAGTTCAATTAAAAATTACATTGATTAAACTAATTGAAATTAATAATTAAGCCTTGATTAATTAATACTCCTAATTGATAATACACATCAGCACATTTCAACTCAACTCGAACAGAAGGAGAAAGACAACTCAACTCAGTCGATGACGTCACTTACTTCGATGACTTAATTTTTACGGAGAAAACTTGATTTCATACGGTAAAAAACCGTTGTGACTACGGATTTACTTCGTAACTTTTACGGGAAAAACTTGTTCCTGTATGGTAAAAAACCGTTGTGCCTACGGATTTACTTCGTAACTTTTACGGTTTTGCACAACCAACCCAGCTGCCAGTTTAAAACCGTAAATTTTACGGGATTTTTTTTACAGTGTATGACGTGATGGTTCTGAAACTAAATGATGTAATGTGCGAATACTTTACTGTAACAAGCACACAAAATCCTTTTCGGATTATGTGCGAGTTCAACAGGATCTACTTCCCTTGAGCCGTGCAAGAAAGTCATCAGTAGTAGGGGTGTAGTGGAGGCGGAACGCACCGCAACACCGTTCCGGCACTGCTTTTTTTAAAAAGAGAAATAGTAAGAAAAAATTGTGAGAACGTCCATGAAACAACGTGATTTTTGTTATCCAGGTTAGAGCTTTCCTTCACTGCTTTTGGAGCGTCCCGGCACTGCTTATTTTGCGACTACACCACTGATCAGTAACTATATTATAAACAGAAAATCAATATTGAAATACTTTATAAAGAAATATAGAAAGCTTCGAGATAAAAAAATATTATATTTTTTAAATCAACATTCGGAATGATTGCTATTCTTTATCCCTGTTTCTTTCAATTTTGGAACAACTTATGTAATCACATACTTCGTTTAAACGTTTTACCATCTCTAAAAGTAGGATAATTATGCATATCGATCAACATTCGCAAAGATCATGGTCCTTTATTTTCATTTTTATTCTATTTTAGAACAAACTATCTAATCATGTTTCTTAAAAACGAAAAGAAACTTTTGAATGTCAAAATGTGACATCGCATTTAAGATTCCAAAAACCCCGAATGAAATTTCTTTAAATAAATAATATGCAAGTATAAAAGCTGGTATTCTGCAAAGTAGTTTTTTTTTTCTTTTCACCATTTCTACATAAAGAGCATAACAAAGAGTTTCTTCGTTTTTATGATTACTGAGGAATAGGCAAATCTAAATAAAAAAATGTTTTCGTTATTTATTTATTCAAAATGCCAGGTAGGCATGCATTTTAATAAAAATTGTAAAAGCCGTATGTCTATTAGTTTATATTTACATTTTTATCTATTAGTTTAAATATAAACCTCGGTGGCCTAATGGTAAGGTCTAGGCTGTGGGGCCGGAGGGTTTCCAGGTTCGAAACCTGACTCCACTGAAGATCCGTTGTGTATTGGGCTGTTGCACGCTAAATCACACGTAGAGGGTCAAACGCCCTCTCGCTGCTGTGGTGCGGAAGTTTGGAGTTTGGTGCCAGCTGAAGCGCCATCCTCGTCATCTGACAGCGATTCAAAATTACGAGGTCAGTCTCAAAATAGTCCTCGTGTTGCTTCAAAACAGGACGTTAATATAACTAAACTAAACTAGTTTAAATATAACTAATATGATCTTTAATCTAAAGAGTCTCGGGTAAGAAAATGAATTAACTCAGTGAGATCCTTTTAAATCCACTTTATAAAAATAAATTATTTTAAAATCTCAAGAGAATTAGCTATTTTCCGATATAACATTAGTTCGCATTGAACACTAATAGTCAATGTCTCAAGAAAGCAGGGACAGCGGTGGTCCAAAGGCAAGGTCGGGTTGGGGGGCTCCAGGTTCAAAGCGCTACGCAGTGGTGATCTACCGTATATGTGACTCTAGTGCGCGGTATATCCAACGTCATGGGTCAAACAACTTCCCCCTGCAGGGCCGGCCGGAGGGGGGTGCGACCCCACTAGGCCCCGCGCAGCTGACTGATTTTGAGATTATATAAGATTACCTACTTATTTTTTATTTTAATCCACATATAAATACAACGACGCGATTTATGCACATTTAACACCCACCAATGAAAGGCAAGGTTGGGAGATTTGAATCTCACTACATAGCCAAAACAGAATGAGAAATATAAAAACAATGTGTTTCATTATACTTGCCTTGTAACAGCAGACAGTACATCGTACGTTTTCATCACTAGGTGGGAAAATATATAAAATATTCGTATTTAAAGGGAATACAAATGTTTAATATAAGATATTATTGAAATTTATTAAATAATATATTTCATTGTGGTTATATTCATTGTAATCATATTACTATCATTGATGTTTCATTGTAACCATACTGCTAAAAAAAGACATCTTAATTTTTTAATTTTATTTTTGGACAATTTCGAAACATGACTAGACAGCTGGAAGAAAATATATTTGTGGATTTGATAAATAAAAGAAAAACATAGAAAAAAGAAAAAAAAATTGCTGAAAACGAGAGGAACTCCCTTGCAAATTTTTTTAAGACCGGAAATGTAAACTGAAGAAACATATAAGTAACAGGTATTGAAAAATCAAAATCGCGGAAATCAAATTGGGCCGTATGACATCCTCGAGAACAGTCCTATAAAGACAGCTTTCGTTTTAATAAAGAGGAAGATTGTGATATGAAAACTGAAAAATGGAAATATAATTATAAAGCAGATGGAATCCTATAGATGGATGGTGGATTTTTTGACTGCTTCGAATAAAGAACTAGATGAATTAGTCCGAGATCCCAGCTTCAACAGGATCAACAGAGTTGAAAACGAAATATCGATATCAATGATCCTGGTATGGTTACTCTCATCAAAATACAAAGAGGCCACATTGTGGCACTCTTCAAATGCCATTCTTTGTGTTTAATTAGACTAAATAACTGAGATCCATTCAAGTTCGCGATTACAAAGTCATGACAGATTAGAATATCATTTACAATAATCATTGAAAAATAATTTCAAACTGGGAAACTCTATGACAGAGAACAAGAAAAAATAACTATAAACGAAACACACTATGTAAAATTTGTTTATGAACGAATGGTGGTTTCAATTTTATAATTATCAGAGCAGCCTATTAGAAAAAGAGTAATTATATTTCGGAAACTGTGCGGACGGTAGTACTATAACTAGGGTTACCATACGTCAGGATTTCAAACTCACATCCAGTATAATGTCCAGATTTACGCCAGTGAATGTGGTGCGAGAATTTGGCTGTAATAAAGAGCGTTTTCACAAAATAAAACGTCATTCTGCCAATGAAAGAAAATTCACTGTTTGTATCCATGGTTTATGAAAAGGTGGATCAGTCTTCTTATCCGTGCACCATTTCAAACTGAAAATTAACAGTTTTGGCTGTTTTGTTTGAATTCTGTTTTTAATTAATGCAATTTTGAATTGCAGAACATCAATAAAATCTGTATATTCTTTGCATTCTGACGTCTTATTTTTTTAACCTTCCTCAAACTCTGTGCTAATGTTATGAAAGAAGGTGGTTGGCAGGTAGCTTTTATAATTTTGTGCTATACTTTCAACCCCCCCGACGAATCCGGGTTTCAACCCAAAATATTATGGTAACCCTAACCAGTGATGTGGGGTGGGTAAATACCCAGTGGGTAGGTAAATATTTTTTTGGGTATATACCCGGGTATTTACCTAATGCCTGGGTAAATACCCAAAAACTGGGTATTTTACGGGAAAAAACAACTTTTCGAATGCTGATTCACAATGAAACATACAAACTTCTATAAATACCCAAAAAATTGATATTTTGCGAGGAAAAAAAGTATTTGTGAATGACGATTCAAAATTAAACTTAAATTATTATTATAATTAATTATAAATACCCAAAACTGGGTATTTTACAAAAAAAAAAGTATGCGTTAAAAAGTCTGAGAATGGTAATTCAAAAAGAAATATTAAATTTATAAATACCCGTAAACTGAATATTTTGCAAAAAAACGTATTTGTGAATGGTATTTCAAAATAAAACATATAGAAAAAATAGAGAAAAAATGCATTTTCGAATGGTGATTCAAAATGAAGCATAAAAATTATGACTATCCCAAAACTGGATATTTTGCAAAAAAGGTATTTGCGAATGGTGATTCAAAATTAAACAGATAAAATTTCAAAAACTGGGTATTTAGCAAAAAAAAGTATTTGCGAAAGGTGATTCAAAATGAGATAAAAAAATAAGTAAGTACCCCCAAACTGGATATTTTTAAAAAAAGTATTTGCGAATGGCGATTCAAAATCAAACATATAAAATTTATGTACATAACACATAGTTTATAATTTTTCTTTAAGTTTTGATTAAATTATCAAAAAAACAAAAACAAAATTGCTAACAGGATTCAGAATAAAGTATTCTAAAACTTAAACGGGACGGGGGATAATTTAGTTTTTCCGGTTTGAAGCTATGACACTTACAATAGAGTAATGATTTTTAACACCGCGTATGTTATACTAGTCGCCTTCGGCAATCACCTTTTCGCCGGGAATATAATTTCAACTGACTCTCTTATGCATAATTTGATATTCTTGGTTCCCTTAATAAAATAATTTGAAACTTCAAATTGCGATAGAGATTTAACTCGCGTTCTTAACGTAGCCTTGCACTTGTTCTGTTCCTTGTCTATTTGAAAGTCCCTAATGGAATCAAGTAACATCTAATTATACGTAATCGACACGAACTATAATTTAACAAACTTAATTTCAACATCGAAATAGCGCCGCACGTTTTACGTCCAGCGGCATGTTAGCTGGCTTAAAACATGCCGATAAAATGAATTAAAACATAGCAACCATAATTGTTCAGTTAACTGGATTATTTCCTAATATACTTACTATCTTGAGAGCTTCCCTTACAGATTGCACTGATAAATTGATCAAATAAAAAATAAAGTAAAATCCAATAGTATATTATCTTAGCTTTCAACAATGGAAGAGAAACACTTAATTAAATATTTCTTTTAACAATGAAAACAGTTTGAATTTCATCGTAACAATGAAAATTAAAAATTCTGCTTAAAAATATTTTTAAAAATTTATTGAAATTAGAGAAAAATCGAATGACAACTTAATTGATATCATTAAAAGAATATTTTTTTAAATTTTCAGATGGTGTAAAAATCATTTTTATGGTGTAATATTTTCGGAAGTTATTAAGCAAAAATGCCAAAATGTCGCTTAAATTTTAATAAATTAAAATTTTAAAAAAATGGCTGCGAGGTGCACATTCCCATGCTTCAAAGTACGTTTGCACAAATTTCGTTGATCTAGGTCTAGCAATCTGTCCTTTAGAGAACCACAACATGAACCCATTCTCCTTTATTCTTAGTAGAGATAGACAGCGCCAGTGAATCTTGTGATCCATAATTTACTCACATTGCCGCGCTGGAAGCCGAACATTCTTGTTTTGATTTGGTGAATACATAGTCGTTTACTGTACGTGTATTAATATTACTATATATTTTACGTTAAAAGAAAAAAAAGGGAAATGTTACCTGCTTGAAGCTTTTAATGTTAAGAAAGGATAAAAGTATCCAATGTAAGTACTGTCGTAATGTTGAAGATAAACAAGCCAATGTAAGCAAAATGGAGAAACACATAAAAAAATATTTCAAATGTTCTATTGGATTAAAAAAAGGTTTTGAAAGGTATAAAATAGATGATGAAATTTCTTTTAATCAAATTCCAACCATGACAACTACCTCAAATTTAGAGTTTTAAGAACATTTAAGTATTGTTTATGATCCAGATGAATTCCATGTAACCAGGAAACTTTGTGTGAGTGTGTGTATCTAACATATTGTCAAATAATACATCAGCTTCAGCAACAAAAGAATTCAAATTTCTTATTGCTGAAATTTTGTTACAAAGATAATTTAACTTTGTTGAAAGTAATATGAGTGAATAATAATTCTCTTTTAAAAATTGTTAGAACTGAAACATCTGCTAACTTTTCATCAGCAATGTCTGGTAATTAATCCAAAAAGAATGATAAACAATTGTATCTTTCACTTTAGTTTCTATTATCAGCTGTTTATCATTTTAAACCAAACTCATTATTTTCTTTTTCTCATTTAGTTAAAATAATTCTCATTTTTAAAAAGCAGCAAATACATTATTATTCCTTTACTCATTGTATTAAAAAAGATTGACATTTAAGCCACGCATTTTATGCAATATCTATGATATAGTATTGCGTTTTTGTTTTTTCTGATTCATTTTTTTAGCCTTTATATAATTTAAAAGATTCAGAAATCTAGATTTCTTTTTTTATCTTACCCAATGCTCAATGTATATTCTATACATATTTATATCATATAGAGAAATTATTTTTCACAGCAGTGCCTGTATTTTATCTGAATAGAGTTAATTGAAAAATAAATACCCAGGTAAATACCAATTTTGGGTATTTACCCTTAAAAATAAATACCCGGGTATTTTACATCACTGAGCCTAACTCCTAACTATAATGGATCTAATATGAGAGATTTTACATAAAGGTTGCAAAAGTGCTTATCCTGCACAGTATATGCTCTGCAGAAGTCATAATTTGAATTTTGTTCTTAGAGACATTTCAAAATTATCTTCTCTGCAAATTCATTTTATATTACTTAAGAATGCATAAATAATGTTTTTGCAAGTTCTGTAATGTGCTGGGATATACTAAACCAGCGGGAGTGGCCTCCCCTAAACTTTCTCGTATACTTTTCAAACATTTGTCATTTCCCTTCCCCTTGTATCGATAAAAAGTTCGAACCAACTGTAATCCAGAATGCAATGACTATCAGAAGGTTTTTCATTGTAGATTATAGTGATAGTAAAATATTGAGGTGAATAATCATATTCAAAAAGATACGTATGTATTAAAACTTCGCAATATTTATTTTTTTTTTTATCAAACTCTAGCAATGCGAGTTCCGCGTGCGGAGAAGAAAACAGGAGAATAGATTGCTCGCTGAATAGTTTGCGCATGCGCAGAGATTGCTTCCAGTACGCAAGTAAAACGAGACGCCCTAAATGTTTGCTTCCTTACAAAATCTCGCCACCAGAATTGATTTTTGGCAAACTGCCAAGTTTTCGGAGTGTCCCTTCTTTGCATAGGCATTTCTACCACTACGCATGCGCATGGAGTTAAACAAGTATGCGATTATACAGACTGACAGACAGTCAGCCCGTTGACGGATTTGGCCCAAAATTTTATACCGACCTACATTCATGACGATAAAACTGTGTACCAAATTTTATCCATCTAGCTATTCAAGTTTTTGAGTTATAGTGTTCGCATGACTTCGGACATACAGACAGACAGACTTTCCGTCGACGGATTTTGTCCAAAATTTGATAGAAACCTACAAATTAAGACCACATACAAAATTTCATTAAAAATTTAATCAAAATTAAATTTCATTTGAATTTTTATTAAGTTTGGTTATTTAGTATGACATATTAATTGAGTAAATATTGCGAGGCAAATATTTCAAAATACTAATACAAATTCACATTTAGAATGCCTTTTAAAATTTTTTGAAAAGTATCATGCATCGGGATTCATATCTTCTTTTAATAACTGCAAAAGAAATAGTGGAAGAGTTAGTCAAAAATGATACCTAAATGTAAAAATAAACGAACTTAATAAAAAAAAAAAAAAACATTTATGATTTTTAGTTACTGATCAGCTATTTCATCTGTCAAAGAATATTTCAAAATTAAATATTTTCTAGTCATAATTTATATGAAATTTTTTCGGAATGAGACATCACATGAATTTTTATATAATTTGGATAATATTCACAAACTGTCTTAAAAAACAGAGACTTAAATACAACTTCGCAATAAAAAATAAATTGCATTGATTTATTTAATGAAATGAAAATTTGTCGTTGAATTTTGCATAACAGGGTCACAATATTATAATATATATTTAAAAAATTATTTATCTGAACTGTATTCAAATTCAAAAAACTTTTTTTTATTATTTTGAATTATTTTTTTATGATTTATATAAAGATAATATTTTAATCACCTTCAAAATCGTTCATAAATCAAATAATTTAATTATTTATCATTTTCGCGTATTCCTTAAATCCTTAATATACAAATTTGTACGATGTAATAAATAGCAAAAAGAAATAAATTATTATTATTTTTTATGAAATTAGTTTCAGGGCACTGCAAATCAACTTTGCACCAGGCCTCGCAAATCAACTTTGCACCAGGCCTCGCAAATCAACTTTGCACCAGGCCCCGCTTTTGTTCGAGCCAGCCCTGCCCACCTGTATGGTTTGGAACCTTGGAAAGTTAGGTGCCAGGTTAAGTGTTGCCCTCGTCATCGACCGCGGTTCAAAATTACGAGGTTCATTCCGAACTAGACCACGTATTGTTTCAAAACGCACCGTTAATATAACTGAACAAAACTCATGAAAGGAGACAGAACTTGCATCTTTTTGTTTCTAAATATTTTTATACCGATTTGATTGTACTGTCCCTTAATCAAAATTTCTAACAAGACTCATAAATTTGCTCAAAACTATTGCAGAAAATCCTTTTAACACTTTTTGTTTACAGAATAATAATTGATAGTTTTTCAAGATATTTAAAAATTAAAATTTTAAAATATGTACGTCAGAAGATAGATGCCCAGTCAGGCTTAAACGGCTTAAAATCGACTGGTTCTTATCTTGTAAAATGTATTCAAAAGTTTTTTTTATAATTTTTTTTATTATTACTATCAAAATAAATTAAGGAATTAGTTCAAACCTAATCGACTGTATGCAAACCTAATGGCTTTTAAATAAAATAAATCACTATTTTCCCTCGAGAATTGCATCCACACTTTGGTGGTTGACTATAGATTGATAAAGAGTTATTTCAATATTTCTCTGGAAAATGAATTTTTATCGAAGACTGAATAAAAAAAAATTATTATTTTAAAATGCTGAAATTTAAATAGTTGCACACAAAGTCTATATAGAAATATATGTGACAAAACCTATTTATTTCCAAAAATAAATAAAAAAATATTTCATTAATTTATGTATGAAATATACGCTAGCTCCAAAAGTAATGAATAATTTTTAAGATGATAAAAAATTGGAGTTAATATGGATAATATGGTTTGCAATCAATTGCTGAGAATCGTCGAACACATACTATCGTCGGAACTTACATAATACAGTGAAAATTCCGTCAAGAGGGAATTAGGGGAGACCAGGAAGGAATTTCGACTCCGTTTTACAGAAAGCTGATAACGAGTTGAAACTTTCATCAATGGTTATGTTTGATGTGCATAATATTTACATGCATTTAAGTAAACATAGCACAAATATTCGGGAAGATATAAAGGTTTCTTTAAAAAATATCCAATTTTTCCGCGTGTTTTTTGCTTATAACTTGCAGAGTTTTAAACCAAATTGTATGAAAGTTCCAAGAGGGCTATTTTGGAGCGAATCTCGTAACGTTGAGTCATGATTATATTATAGAGATAACATCAGACCCGATAACCAGACCTTCCCAGTATACCATTGGACGTCAAGTGATATACTTCGTGACAGGTCTTCCGAGTCGATTCATCTTTTGTGGAAGAGAGTCTAGAAGTTACATTTTCGAAACCAACACTACCAGGTCATCGCGGCCATTTTCCTGTTTGCGACTACACTTCAAGCACTTAAATGTGAGTTTGTCCACTTTTAATTTTTGTCTGCTTTTCTTAAAAATCAACTAAATTAAAAGTAACTATCAGGAATTTCTATCTTTCTTTATATTTATAGTTTCTCTCTCTACCCCATATTTGTAAAGAAAGAGAGCCTAATAATTCCTTGCTCTGAAAACAAGCTCTAAACTACAATGTTTATTATGGTTAAGATTAAAATGGACTAATGCAAATATTAATGTAAGCAGAATAAAATTTTCTGATCAAAATAGGCACGAATTGATGGATACTAATGGCCAGAATTATAAAGTGAGAAAAATAATTTTTTAAAATCAAGAGGAAAAATTAGAAAAACATGCAGTCTATTTCCACCCAGTAAGAAAGGGAAAACAGTTTGTAAATGTAAGGATTGAAAGAAGTCAGTGTGTCTTCAGTGTTCTCGAAAAATCTGTTTTGACTGTATTTCATCTTATGATTCATACTTGTAAAGAAAGGCATCTTAATCCATAAAATTATATTCATTGTTTTAGAATTATGGTATAATTGCTAGATATAATAATACTTGCTAAAGGTATATATTTTCATGAATGTTTAATACAATTAGCCGCTTTGTTGCCTAAAATGAAGAAAATATTCATTCTTTTATATGACATAAATTGCGTAAAATTAAATGATTCAAGGTTTTTTAAAAAAAGATACAAATGAGAATTAGAATTGCGTAAATATGCATAATTTATCCTTAAGATTTCATAACAATGTATGCAAGTAATTATTTTTAAGCGTTTTTAAAAAAAAGCAGTCAATGAGACCGCTCACACTAATTATGCCAAAAAAATTGTCACAGCAGTTAATGGTTAAGAGGAAAAAAGCGTCGAATAAAAGTTGCTGATCCTAATTAATTAGTTTTTGAACATAACACGTACGTTTAATTCAATTTTTAAAAACTCAACTCGATTTCTTTTGAAAAAGACGAGATAAAGTGATATTACTGAAATTTATAAGCTACCTTTTCTTATTAAAATAATTCTCTTCTGTAACTTCTGTATTGAGATAGGATGTTCTAACGAAATCTAGTAAAGTCTCAAAATTACCGGAATTTGTTTGTACCAGAAATTTGCTTTCTTTATAACTTCGTTGATTATAATTTTTTAAAATTATTTATTATATTAAGTATATTCCTTGAAAGTTACTGGGAAATTGTGAACAAAATTAGCAGCATTTTTTGAAAAAGAATTTAAATGAATCATTTCTGTTTAACTTTATAGGAGAGTGTGATCATTTGCCAAATTAATTTTATCTGAGAGAACACATGTGGCATTTTTAATGAAATTTCAGGCTTGCTCGCTTAGAAGCAAGCCCGATGGAAAACTTTCTTTCTTTCAATCTTTTATTTCTCAGCTAATCAATTATTTTTTGAACATAACATATTTCACTGATTTTTTTTAATAACGTTTCCACTTTATAACAGTATTAAAATTCATTTTTATCTCTTCTGAGTTTAACAATAATTACCAATAATCTAAACAAAATTTGTGGACCTTAAAGTTTTTATACGCGATTGTATGTCAGTACATACTAAGAAACGAAAACCCCCCAGCGTATCCGAATTTTAACTAAAAAATTATGGTAATCCTATTCAACGATACGAATAAGGAGAGACACACTTTCTGACTCAAATAAGTCATGAGATATGTTACACTAAATCTTTTAGGTGGGTTATCATGAGAAGCTCTCTGAATGGTTTTTTCCAAGTTTCGCTTTGGCACAAAATTTATCCCTCTGTTGAAGTAGATAATACGGTCCCCAGTCATCGTCTTCGTTATTTAGGATTGAGGCAAAAATGATGGATGAAGTGATAACAGTGATGTATCGGCCCGTGACTTGAAGAAGGGGCAAAGTGCAGCCGTGAGGGGTCGCAGAACTCCCGGTCGGGCACGCCTAGTTACTGGAGTTTATAGGTTTACTGGACCTTTTGAGATTGGAAAAGCAAGTAAAGAGATGGTATAATTTCTCAGCCCGATAGGACATGAGAGTTTTTAAGGACTACTCTTGTTATAATTGCTATTTTTTTTTTTCATCCAAGAAAACTGTACTTTCAGCGTGAAGAAATTTTTGAGTGTTTCACATAATTTTTCTAATTTAATTATTTTCTAATTGTTTTATATTTCTTTTTTTTCTACTGCTCCTTATAATAAAGAGAAAAATATTATCTTATCACTATTACAAACTGTTTCAATTTTGATAAAAACTTTAACTGAAAATCAACGAAATGAAATTGAAGTGAAATGAATTGGTTTGGAAATTTTACATGATTTTTTTTACATGAACTTTTAGGCATAGTTATGGCGATTATCTCGGTTTCATTTGACATTCTGAGAACTTCAGAATCAGCTTTAGATTAAGAGAGAAGGAACAGTCTACGTTAGGCTTGGATCCAGCACCCAGTTACTCTAAAGCCCTGGAGACGTATTCAGGGCTTTAAAGTTACTCTGGAGCACAAATGATTGAGGTGTGGTTGTGTGAGGTTCCAAAAACTAGTTTCTCAGGTGTTTGTGAACCCACTTTGCTATTTTTAGAAAGAGGCCAACCATAAGACAGAGAAAATAATTCCAAGAAATCTAGCAGGTGGGAATTTCTTGTAGATAAGAAGTCTTACGAGGAACACTTTAAATGGATTTTTCGTATCGTTTCGGTAGAAACCTTTGACCCTTCTAAAAAGAGACTTCTCTCACAGACAACTGGATTGCTTAAGAAGAAAATAACGATTCTGGAGAATGTAATAAACGTGATATCATATCAATACACATACTACTAAATATTAGATGTTTCCTTGAGTGCCAGTTTTCTTGACACTTCGACTCAGTTTGAAGTGCAAAAATAGTTACGTTGAGGCATTGGCGGTCGAAGTCCTGTTTCATTTGAGCTCCTTAATTGAGGTATTTTTATGACAGACCTTAGAGCTTCTCAGGTGAAGAGAAAAACAAATGGTTTGGCTGACTATGTCTGTGGAGGTTTTTACCTGGTTTTTAAATAATGAGGACACGGAAGTTATTTTTCCTCTGGCATCTTTCCATCGGTGTCCTCTATGTTTTCTGATTTAAAAAAAATTAAAAATAAAATCTATTAAATGAGGAGATTTGTGCGGTATTTTAAATTTGGTAAAGACAGTGCGCAAGGAAAATATTTCGCAATACTTCGAATTTATTAAAGTGAATTTTCCCTGCATCTGTCCACACTGGAGCACGTATAAATTACATACAGACCTGTTATGGATTTGCAGATTAAGATAGCATTATCCAGCGGAGCCTAGAGCTTTTCCCTAAAATGATTGAGGACAATTTTTAAGTTTTAAGATTCGTAACAGGTTTATTATGGGATATAAAAATTATGAGGCCACTCATAATGGGTTTTATTAGTTGGTCGAATTTGTCGCTATTCGGTATTGACATAGCAAGGGTAAATAGTACAAGGGGTGTAAGGTGTAATATTATTTTTTCTATCCAGTTTTTATAAATGGCTTTAAAAAATGAAATAAACACGTTCATATTTTATCTATGGGATTTCTCCTTAGGCTGGGTTGGTTGAGTTCCGATGTGTCTCTCCCTCTTGCCTTTATAATCGCTTCTTCCCTGCACACATCTTTGACTCGCATGTAGAAGGTGTAGATCAGATTAGCGGTACTTTGATTAATCCTTTCTAGGACCGTTTATTTCTTTTAATGGCATGATAAAATAACTTTGGATTGAGATTAATTTAAGAAAAGAAATTCATTTGGCTTATTCGATGACATTATTTTTTTGCTAATTAATTTCATTAATTAATAATCAATTAAAAAGTCAAGACACTTTTTTACGCTTTGAAATAAGAAATCGGAAGGATTTCGTTTCATCGAAATATTTGATAAGGACTTGAAAATAGTGTACCTTGTACGTTTAAAATTTGATGAATTTGGTGGTAAGTATATTTACTATGGCCCTACAAAGGGTTAATTAGGGTTAATGTAACCGTGACAAAGAATGTCATAATAGTAATCCAATAATAAAATCCAAACGCATAGTCAACGAGTGGTATAAGTGATAGATTTGCTGGAAATTTAGTGAGAAGAATAAAGGGCAAAAATGCAGCGTGGTTTCTCAACCATGAAATATTAATTCCGATATTAAAGATATAGATAGTTCTGCACACTTTTCTTTGTACAATCAGCGGTGTTCTCACTCGAGGAAAAGTTACATTCTCATTTGAAAAGGGGTTTTCCTCTTATTTTCCACATCGTATAAAAATGCTTTAGTAAAAATAACCACAAATTCCCTTCATTTTGATTCCTTTAAATTAGTTTTTCCAGATGGCAAAAAATCATTAGATTAGAAAACACGTTTGCTTAATATTACTACTATCTTTATCCCTTTTGTTGGAGCAATTGGTACACTTAGTTCTATCTGACAGGTTCAAAATGTTTAGGAAAAGTTTTTCCGCTGTTTTTCATGTGATGAGAATAATCTTAAGAAAGATTTGACGCCAAAATTGTAATCATCCTTTTTCAATTCCTACTATTAGTTCACACTCTCCCTATATATATCTTGTTCAAATTTTCAATCGTTAATAAAATACTTTTTATTCATCCACTCAAGTTCAAATACGTTTTTTAAAACTTGTAGTGGATGACACTTGATGTTAAACAGTTTTTTCAAATATTAATTCATTAATTAAATTTAATTAATTAATTTTAGTTTTATATGGGAGAAAAAAATTTCTCTTATATAAGATATTTAGCAGGATATAAATTTAGGAATAAATACCGTTAGTGACGAAGCGTGTAGATCGCTGACCTAAGTAGGAATTGACTTGATTTTTTTTATATTACTTGTTTAACTGTAATATTACAAAACTTTTGTCAATGAATTAAGCTTTTCTACAAATATTTCTGGCACATTCATTCGATTTCAGTAGAGTTTTGAATAAAATCCAGGGAGTTCAATCTTCATGCCTTCAGATTCTTTTCTTTTTACAAAAAAAAAAAAAAACCACCCTTCTCTTACGAAAGGGTTTTTATACTGCCTTTGTTCAATACAACCTGCAACAGATCTCAAAACCAGTGCCATAGTTCTTACTGACTGTACTTGAATCAGAATATATAAGGAATGACGTAACGAGGGTAAATGGCTCAGAGTATGTAATGGCTCTCATTCTCATCGTATTTGGCGTAACAAAATGAAATAAATGCTCGACTATTTTGTCTAGGCCCAGGGAAAACATACTCTCTTGCTTCCCCTTTGCTACGGCACTGAATTCCTCTTTTTCAAGCATTCATACTGAAGGATATCTTATGCTGCCTATACCTACCTGGATGACTTAACTTTTTGATTAAAATTGATTAATTTAAGTAGCATTGCTCAGAATTTTCCAATAGATCCAATTCGTTCCCTACAATTAATTTCTGATATTTTTATTGATTAGATGTTCATTCTGCATCATTTTTTAATACTTTTTACCGCCTATTTTTTCATTTTGAGCCATATTTTTACCAGATCTATTAATTACAACTATCTTTCTGCATATTTGTTGTCGGTTTGTTAGCAAAATATTTAAACGGAGAGTCGCAAAGTGGCTCTATCCCTAATGATATAAAAAACTTAGTAGAACCA
Organism: Araneus ventricosus; assembly: GCA_013235015.1. NCBI lineage: Eukaryota > Metazoa > Arthropoda > Arachnida > Araneae > Araneidae > Araneus > Araneus ventricosus. The sequence goes on along the minus strand of BGPR01000002.1, from coordinate 7,421,346 downwards.
CCAAATTTGTTTAAAAAAATACTAAGATTATGATTTGTAACAATTAAATTTCAAATAAAATGTTTTGTTTTAAAAAATTAATTTTTCTATAGGTATATGGTACATTGAGTCTGAAAATATTTTAAATTTTTACGCAATTTTACCGCTTTCCTTGTATTCAATGGCTTTATATTAAACAGATATTTTAGTTCTTACAAACTAAATGCCTTCTTCATAAATATTTTCCTGCAGTACGGATGCTCTAGTGGTAAATTGATGATAAGAAATCCTTTGTTATGTTTTGGGTTTTGCGTGGTTTTGAATGGAAAAGAATAATTAATTCATGATGTGAGTATGAAAGGGGGAAAAAAAGATGGGTTGGTACTAAGATATTGAACATATTGATTTGAATCATGCAAACTACTAATGCTTTTGATTTTTAATACAAAAGCCATGCACTTCCAGTCTTTGCACAGAGATAGGAATGAGTTTATTGATTTCCTATTACAAAAATAGGGTACTTACCCTTTCTTTTTGGTCAACTAGAGTACGAAGATGAGATGCCGAAGTATAAAAAACTGGTTTCTTGATGCTCTTGGTCAGGGCCGTCTTATCTAATGGGCTAATTGGGCTGTAGCCCAAAGGCGCCCAAAAATTTGCTATATACTAACTTTAATTTTCAACCACAAAAATTTATTTAATCATAATTTTCAATATGTTATAAGCAGAAATAGAAATATGGCTTTTAACTAGAGAGCCATCGATTTTGCAGTGTTATATGAACAGGCATTATGTGTTCAAAAAATATTCATACAGAACCAAGATATGATGTTTTTATATTTATAATGTTACAGTTATTATACAGATTAAATCATGTATGCGATTAGGGGTGGTGGAACCTGGATTGTAAAATCCTATTTTTATATTAGGTGGGTATTTTTGTTGGTTCATAGGCGCTCAAATTCCTAGTTACGGTTCTTATGGGGCATCAGATTACTCTAGCCCAGGAAGTGGCAGGTTTTCGTACAGGCGCTGGTCCCTTGATTCGAGATTCTGGGGGGTGGGGAGGCTCGAAACCTATTTTATGTACATCGCAATGCTAAGCCGACGGCGAATTTACGACATTGGTCAGGGGGATAGGCCTCACAATAGTTTCGTGCCTGTGGCTTCATGTTGTCGAAAACCATCTGAGCCCAGGACGCTCAAATTTGTTAAGACAGTCCTGGGTAGGGTCGGATTATCAAGCAGATTAAGTAGGAAACTAACTAGGGGGTTTCGAAACTTTGGGGTCAAGGGATTTATTTTGCTTTATTTTCATGGAAATTTGATTTTATGCTTTTATTTCTTTTACAATGCCATGCATTTATTCACATCGAAATCAAGTATCCTTAAAATTTCAGAACATAATTCTTAGGATTTTTTCATAATTTCAAACTCGCTTGCACGTCTATGTGGTGCTTCTTAACCCATACATACGACGAAGAAAAAAATTGAATCGTTTAAAATGAATTCGTCGCTACTATTTTTAGCGATTATTTTTTTGTATTTCTGAATATTGCTAAGAAATGGCGCAAACAGTCCTGCTTTCTTCATGTTTTTGCGGTGAGATTTCCTGCCTTGAATGGAAAACATAATCATTTTGACGGAGATTCGAAAACAATCCGACAAAGCAGGAGGTTAACAATTGGCTGAGTGACTCAGAAATCAACAGTCCTGGCAAACATTTTATTAGATTCAGATTGTATTATTAGATTGTATATTCAGATTGTATTAAAAAAAATTGTATTTTTTTAGAATTTTGTTTGAATTTACTTTTAAGTTTCAATTTTTTTATACATAGATATTGTTGCAAAAGATCTCTCTGTGGTGTATGGTGTAAACAGTCCAACACGCAGGATAATGGAGAATGAAGGTTTATTTTACAAATATGCAGGAAAACACGTAGCACAGGTACAGGAAACAATAGTCCTTACACAGATTACCAATGTAAATAGACAACAATTCATAGGTAATGACAGTTCAGCACTTTGATATCTAACAGCACAAACAGTTAGCAAATAACTAGAAACGACAATAACAGCTCAGCTCACCAGCTGATTAGCTCACACAGCGGAAAGAACTCCGAAGACGTTCACGCTTCAAAGTGAAGTAACCAGTCGATCAAAGACACTACCGTGATCCAAACGCGGTCTTATATACTCTCCCCGATAGGCCGTGACGTCACAAAGAATTTTCAGGAAAAACCTGGATCTCGGCCCCTAATAGAAATATCGAGAAAAGGGTTGCATTTTCGAGAATCATCTATTTGTCGCCAACGTCATGCGTGCCATAAGAGTCGCTGAGGTCACTCCATGCTTCACCTTGTAAAACTCTCTTCCCAACCATAAGACTTGCATTGCTGGGAAGCGACTTTCCATGACTGTAAAAATATACTGAAACCAATTCTCTTGAAGGTGACCCGCAATTAAAGGTTTTGTTGTTTCAGTTAGTCGTAATTTTTTTTTTATTTAGCCCATTAATGCCTAGCGTACGTTAACCCATTAATGCCTAACATAGAGTATTTTTAGAAGTGTCCGTTTTCAGGGACATTTCTAAAGATTCGCCATAAACTCACAGGAATCATTTTTTAACATGAATTTTATAAAAAGAGTATTTTTAAGTATTCGTTTCTTTTATATTCAATCGAATGGAAACAAATATCAAGCTTTTCGATGATGATGTGGCTTTTCTTTATTTTCAAGTCAGACTCAAAAGTGCTTTCTTGAAATGTCAAGAAGAAAAGGGCAAGTTTGTTCAGTTATTTATCAATTAATTTACTGACATTGAACAAGCATGTCAGCAAATACAATTGTACGAATACGTTTTTCTTTTGTAATTTCACATTAATTTCAAATTTATTTATTTATTTGTCTTTTTTGCATTATAGGACTTTGCCTAAATAGGGACGCTAGGCTTAAGAGCAGTGACGGATTTTAATAAGAAACAACAGACACATAATTGCTTTGAGGCTCCTCTTCCTACCCTAATGTCATAAATTCGCCAACGGCTCAGCACTGCGATGTACATCGAATAGATTTTCAGGTCCGTAAGCTCTCGAGGCGCGAGGTGAGCGCCTCTAGCGCCTGTGCGAAAAACTGCCACTGCTTAAGAAGGCCCTAAAACATACATTTTTCAAACAGGATTTTTTTAGTTGTTTTCCAGTTGATTTTAAGGCATATAATACAAGTATACAAAGTATTATTGAACAAATGTGACTGGGAATTAATGGGTTAAAAGCATCTTACATTGAGATTAAATTAAAATCGATAATAAATATCTCGTTCTGGAAATTGCGGAGGAGAAAACAGGCCCCAAAACTTGCATTGCCTAAAGGCTCTCACAGAGTTTAATCCGACCCTTTCATTAGACAGATCAGAGATTAGAGGATTAATGATTTGTAGTTTCTAAAGTTTTAGTTCTGAACCGTTCAAAGTTTATTTTCCCTCAAAATCAATTAAAGTACCATCAACACCGTATTTAATATTCTTTGGCAACCAGTTCAAATATAGTTGTTATTAAAATTGTGGCGCTGTGACTCTAATTTGTGTTCTTCGAAAGTCACACTGGCCTATGAAGATGTGATAACACGGCCGTCTTAACCAATTTGAGCGCCCTGGGCTTAATTAATTTGATGCCCTATCAACATCGTAACTGGGAATTTCAGCGCCTATGGCCCAACGAAATCGCCTATCTAACAAAATAACTGAGGAGAAAACTATAATATTAGGCATCAGCATGCAGCTCCCTACTTCAACAGTGATAAAGTAAGTTACCTCTATTACATGTACAATTCCGGATTTTCTCACTAATTGCCTCTATATGAATACTTTTATAATTGGCATAAATGTTTACGCAACATTACAAAATAGATGGTTGTCTGGTTACAAGCCGTAACCCTTAAAAGGTCGATTTTTTTTTAAAAAAAATTGATTTTAAAATGTTTTTTTTTTACTTTCATTTCTTGAATAAAACATGAAAAAAAAAAATGCTTTAAAAAAATCCTATTTTGTTTTAAGTACAGTTTATGGCTAAAAAACAGTTTGTTACCAACTGACAACACTGGCCTTTATATTTCAGAAAAAATTTTCTTGATAAAATTCTATAACATCAAAAATAGATAAATTTAATAAATAATAATAAGGATAAGGGAATTTCCTTCAACATTTTAGAATAAAATATGGTATTCTCAAGTGTACAAACAAAGCTAAAAAGATGCAGCCTCAAGTAAAAAACACCAATTTTTTTTATCTACACTCAGGCTGCCATCTATATATTGTAAATTGATTCAATAAAAAATTCGTTATGTATCCTATTGGCAACAACAGGAATTAGAGTTTCAGTCTTATTCTCAATATTTTAGATGACAAAATTGGGTATGTTCCTTAAAGGCAACACTGGGCCTTTAAGGGTTCATTATATTTTTACTTTTCAAATATTTAAAATTATAATTAATAATTTTTATGTCCAAAATTAAGATAAAATCAATACAGTAAATATTTTGGGCTGCAGCCCAATTATTCCATTGGATAAGCGTGATAATAAAACAAATTAAAAGAATAAAAAATTATTTTATTTTCTTCCAAAATATTTATACACTTATTTAAAACGCATAGATTCAAAGTAAAAATTATTGTAAAATTTTAAAAAAGAGACTGTTGAGGAAGGCACACTAATCTCATCGATTTCAGACAACAGCTTTGCGTTAGTGCTCCAAGCAATTTGAACCACAGTGCGATAGACATGTATGAGATTGTCTGGCTCAGGGTTGAAAGAGTCTCACAGAGGAAATTATGAATATCTTCTATACACTTGGTGCCGAATGGGGTAAAAAGCAATCATTACGTCCAAACTGATGAAGGTGTCCGGTATTGATCACCACAGGAGTTGAAGGAATCAGTCCACAAACGTGATTAAAGTAGAAAACGTAGAATATTTTCAGGAACAAAAAAAACCCCTTTCTTTGGTTTCCAGACTATTTGACTTTAAAACGTATAAATACAAAGTAAAAATTAATACTCAAGTTTTAAATAAGACAAGATTGAGGGAGGCAAACCAATCTTATCGATTCCCCAGAACAGCATTGAGTTTCTGCTCAAAGCATTTCGAACTACAGTCCGACAGTAATGTTTAAGACTCCGTGGCTCAGGGTGGACAGTCACTTCACCAGTGATGTCACGGAGGAAATTATGCATACTTTCTAAGTAATTGCTGACTTGTAGTCCAGGGTAAGAAGTAATCAATTCGTCGACACTGATGTAAGCGTAAGGTATTGATCTCCACACCAGTTGCAGAGATTTCAATCCAGAATCTCGATCAAAGTAGAAAACGTAGAAGATTTGCAGGAACAAAAAATTCCTTTCTTTGATTTGCAGATCATTTGAATTATGAATATAGAGATGTGGGAAGACGTCGCTGAAAAGAGTTTAAAAAAACATTTATTAATTAATGTACTAAAAAGTACAATCTTATTTAACTTATCTTCTACTTTTTACTCTTTAAATCAATAATTAATTATTATAAATATTACTGAATTTTGAAATCATTGTTTTTCAAACTCACTACTAGATGGCGCTTCTAATATAGAATAGAATTTTATTATTAAAATTAATCACTTAACTGATAATTAAGTTTTAGAAACATTAAAACAGTGCATTGCCATCGGAAAGACTCTAAAGCATAAAATTTCAAAACTAGTATATCAGCATTAGGGTGGGCCGAAAAACACTTTTTTTCGAAATCGCTATTCTAATAGTGCGGAAAGGGTTCTCTCTGGGCTCCATAAACACGGTGTAAAATATTTTTTTGATTGGATAATATCTTCTGCCCCCCGCATCGCACTTGAATTTTGGAAATTTTGATAAAATTGGTAATTTTTACTCGGCGTAGGAAATATAATTATTTTTCAATATTGCTATTCTAATAGTGTGGAAGAGGTGCCCACTGGGTTCAATAAGAAAGGTGTAAAATATTTTTTCGATCGAATAATATCTTCCGTTCCCGCATCGCAATTGAAATTTTGCAATTTTTGAAGAAAAGTGCGCTTTTTCTTGTCTTTTCATATAGGAAGTGAAAGGAGGGGAGGGGGGGGGGGGGGCACATTCCGCCGCACTTGTTCTCAGTGTTCTGAGAATTTCATTCTCCGTCTTGTCGTATCACGTGGTGCTACTTAGTCATTTACTGGGTTTATCTGTGTGCACATGCGCCTGGGAAAAGACCTCGTTGTGCCTTTTGCTAATAGTTCGCGCTTGATTGATTTGTTAATAGACATGACATCAAAAATCAGTATGAGGAACAGATATAAATGTCCAATATTTTTTGAAGCCCCGAAGATATCTCTCAAATTTATCTTCCTACTTACGGAGATAAGTTGCGTTGCTGCTGCTTGGAGAGATTAAATCTTGCACCGAAAACTGGGGACAAATAACCCAGTTTCTCGAGAATTGCGGAAAATGTTGCAACTAAAATTGAGTCTGTATGGGCAAACGCAAGCACTGCCATTCGCATTGTGACCCATTCTCGAGTTCTGCAAATGATCCATACCTACATGGAAATATATACCAATTTTAAAAAGTCTTACAAAGGAGATAATACCAGTAAGGCTTTCTACATCGGCTCGCTTGACATTAATGACACAAAACAACTTCATAACAATGCTGATAGAAAGGGTCACAATTTGTATTTAAATCATACACAAGCAACGCCTAACGCTGGGTATGTAGATTATGAAGATGAAGAAACGGATTGTTCTTCAGATGTATCTGAAGTAGATTTAAATCTAGACACTTACAAACCATCGACATCGAACCGTTTAATCTCTCCTACTGATCCTAAGTACAAACAATTAACTCTATTTGTATCTAAATCATCACAAATGCGATTTGGCCTCCCTTAAACTGCTGTGGTTGGCGACAGGTTTGGAGTCTCGGACCGAGCTGTTGCTGCAATTGCTTCAAGTGTTCTTCACGATGTCGGTCTCATAACCAGCAACAAATCAGATTTGGTGGTTGACGAAAACAAGCTGCGAGGGGAAAAGGATCAAGTTAGAAAGAATTTAAAACTTCAAGCATTAAGTGAAGCTCAGGCATTACCGTTGAAGGGGCTGTATTTCGATGGTCGTAAAGATTCTACATTGATAGAGGAGAGAGTAGATACTAAAAGATACACGAGAAAAGCAAAAGAGGAACATTTATCTCTTATTGAAGAACCGGGTTCACGTTACATTACCCATTTGAGTCCATCATTTGGCACCGCAAAACAGATTTCTGCGACTATTATCGGATATTTGGAAGGTATCACAAGAGATCTTTCTCAGCTTCTGGCAATTGGCTGTGACGGCACATCTGTTTATACCGGATGGAAACCCGGTGTAACTCGGTGTTTGGAAATGAAACTTGATAAACCTCTGCAGTGGGGAATATGTCTCCTGCATTTTAATGAACTAATTCTGAGGCACCTGTTTGAAATGTTGGATGGGCTAACAAATGGTCCAAAATCATAATCTGGTATACTTACATGTGAAACTTTGCCAGTGACAACTTTCGAAATTATTGACGGCGAGTTACCAACAACTGACAGACATGACTCAAGCAAGGATCAAATGTACTTACTAGAAATATCTCAAACGGTGCGATTGGGTAATTGTTCTGATGAACTGGCTAGACGCAGTCCTAGTACATTATCACATTCACGCTGGCTGTCAACAACGAACAGAGTTCTAAGACTATATGTTAGTTCTCCAGCTCCTTCTTTGAAGTTTAAACAAATCGCTGTGTTTGTTATGAAAGTTTACACTCCAAACTGGTTTGATATAAAGTCGAAACACTAACTTAAAGATGGAGCTAAGCATGTGCGGAATACTATTTCTAGATCCAGGTATTTATCTCAAGACCTCAAGGAGGTCGTTGATGGAGTAATTTGGCGAAATTCTTTCTTTGCTCATCCTGAGAATATCTTGCTGTGTATGTTGAAGGATGAAAGACTGCAAATTAGAGAACTTGCAGAACGACGTATAATTAAGTCTAGAGAGTCATTTTCCAATGTAAAGTCAGTACATGTATTTCTCCCACCAAAACTGAATTTTGAAGCTGCTGACTATACGGAAATGATTGGCTGGTCTTCAATTACTATTACTTCTCCACGAATCCTTCGTTATATATCCACTGCCGTATTTAGTTCCATTGTGCGTGATAAGAAAAATCCAGAATGGCACTTTGTTCACTTCCCATGCCACACACAGGCAGTGGAACGGTGTGTCAAGTTAATGACAGAAGCATCTGCTAAGGTTTATGGGTTTCAAAATAGAGACGGCTTCATTTAGATTCACATTCTTTTCCCGATCCATTATGCCTGACTTCGACCATAAGGCTGATTTCAAGCCTCTTCCTGCTGATTAAGTGTAAGTAAACTTTTGGTATTGGTATGTCATAACATTCTATGGTTACAATAATCTTAACAAATATTATATTAATATATTGTGACTCGGCGATTATTTAATAATTTTCAGGTAATATAATCACTTGTACAATACAATACAATAATAAACAGTGTTTGGATCCATCTATTTTTCATGTTTGATTTATTTCTATAACACATAAAAAAGTGCACTTTTCTTCAAAAATTGCAAAATTTCAATTGCGATGAGGGAACAGAAGATATTATTCGATCGAAAAAATTTTTTACACCTTTCTTATTGAAGCCAGTGGGCACATCTTCCGCACTATTAGAATAGCAATATTGAAAAATAATTATATTTCCTACGCCGAGTAAAAATTACCAATTTTATCCAAATTTCCAAAATTCAAGTGCGATGCGGGGGCAGACGATATTATCCAATCAAAAAAATATTTTACACCGTGTTTATTGAGCCTAGAGAGAACCCTTTCCGCACTATTAGAATAGCGATTTCGAAAAAAAGTGTTTTTCGGCCCACCCTAATCAGCATGTGAGGGAAAATCGTATTACAAAAGTTAATCAACACATGAAATAACTGAAGTTACATAAAAAATAAAAGAAAATGTGCAACATTCACACTCATTTGCCGTCAACTTAGCTATTATTTCCAGATGATAAAGGTGCTAAGATCTTTTAAAGTAGTTGTAGTCGCTTAAATACAATAATATCTTATTTGAAGTTTTCAATTATCTATGAAAGAGTACTTTAAAAAACTTTTCAGAAGTTGCGACACTTTTTCATCGATTCTTCTTCTTCCTTTACATTTGCAACATTTATTTCTTTAAATTTAAATTTTATTCAAGCATATGCTTTAAAGCAAACTGAGCATGTTATTGCAGAAGTCAGTAAAAAACTCTATCCACTGATACTTTATTCATCTCTGTAGTCTTTTTATTAGTTGAGAAAAATGGATGTTGACAAAAAATGAAATATATAGAACAATTCACTACAACTAATGTTAAACTGTTTTCGATTAACAGTTTATAAACCTCACGAAGTCAAAGTATAGCAAAAGCTTTCGTAACCGGCCCACATTTCACAAGGCACAACAAAATTACGGAGTTTTTGGCAAAAAATTAAATTCGAAATTTAGGCCTATGACATAAAAAAAATATGCAGTGGGTTAGTGAGAAGGAGGAGCAGGTTTGGAGGCACCAACCGCCCATGTCTTGATGACGATGAAAGAATCGAGCATGTACTGGGACAGGATAAACATGTTAGGGAAGAGGGAGAGGATGAAGATGAAGATAAATCGCATACCAAGAAAGTTGAATGAAAGAAAGCAGATAAAGGATTGCAAATTTCATAAAATTTACCCAGCAATGTTCATCTATGTCAGCATATGATGTTATGAATCTTCATTGCGTATACAGTGAAATTTTAAAACTCTGGCCACAGTCTTTTAAGCAGATAGATATTGGAAGTTATATAGTATTTCTCTAAGAAATGCGTAACTTTCATGGGATAGTATGCATGGTAATTCTAAAATGTTGTATAATTTTATATTCCTGAAACATAAAATTACGCTTATGTGCTTTAGATTTAAACAAATCATTTTTAAAATTTAATTGTGGCTGAAAGATCGAAAAACATGGCCAACGGACTCGCATATTATAGTTTCTACAGATGTCAACACAAAATGTGAACAGGTAAGTTCGAGAAGAATATCTTTCCCGAGATAGGCGAGGAATCTTTGCTGTTGGTTAAGAGAGATTTAAGACATTTCTTTAATTTAGGCCATTTTACACCATTTCCGCGGCTGCCTCTAGGACGATCTATTGATTAGCCTAAAATAATGAAATTCAAAGTTTCATAACTCGATCAGTATTGGTACCAGAACAGTGGGATTTTTCTTTGTTTAAAATGATAGTGCTTCAAAATTATGCTACTAAATATGACTAATAGGACCTGGGAACTGTATAAAAATTTAGATTTTGTAAGTTTTTCAGTAGTACATTTATTAACTCAAACAACATTAAAAAAAGAACTTTTCCAATAGGAAGAATATACCTATATTTAACTGTTCGTTCAAATATACGTTCAAAGTGAATGTAATTCATGTAATTTGGTGAATTTCTGATAGTGTCTCTAATAATATAATTATCAAAAAATTTTTTAGCCTTCTCATATGTTCAAATAAGTTGATAAAACATTTAATCCTTACCTTATGTCCTCCACTGTTTTATACACTGAAAAGTTAGTACAAAAATTGTAAAAATTACTGTGGTTATAAAATTAGTCTTATATTGTGGGAATAGCTGAAAGTAAATAAAATTTCGATTCATAAAGAATACTTGTCAGTTTAAATGCTTGTCAGCAGAATTAATTTAAAATACATATAAACTATACATAAAATTATATATAAAAATGCATTAAAACTTTAAATTATAATTCAATAATTGTTGCAATAATCAGCTTCATATTCAGAAACAATTCAACAATCAGAAAATAACTTCATTGTTTTGAGTCGTAGTTTTAGCATTTTCTTTTAATTGCCTTTAAAATTACACATTCTACTTATACATTACTGTTACTTTGAACAACCAAGGCATTGTCTAATGTTGTAATGAAATCCGCATTATATAATCAGTTTTGAAACTCGAAAATTTCCGTCATCGCCACCTGACCCAGTGATTCAGTCTTCAAGATGGGTCTTATAGTGGCGTAGCGAGGTGAAGTGGTGCCCGGGACGTAATATTAATTTTTCGCACACTCATCGCATTCATCTTTAAAAAATGACTAATATGCACTTATATTTTGCCTCCATTGCCCTCTAGGACTGGCACCCTGTCTGTCCATATGACCCTTGACACGCAGACACTTAGCGTTGGTGCGGTGGCCTGGTGTCGGCGACGGGGCCGGAGGGCTCGAAGCTCGATTCCACTGATTCGTCGTGCACTAGGCCTGTTGCACGTTAAATCATGCATAGGTGGCCAAACGTCCTCCCGTTGGTGCGGTGCGGAAGTTTGGAGAGGGGAGTGCCAACTCAGGTGTCGTCATCGTCATCTGACCTCGGTTCAAAATTACGAGGTCCGTCCCAAAATAGCCCTCGTGTTGCCTCAAAACGGAACGTTAATATACAGGGTATCCGAGAATTGTGGGACACATTTCAAAATTAGTATGAGAAAACCAAATAATGTTACAACTAAGTTGTTTTTGTTTTTTTAATGAGAGAGCAAATAAAAAAGTTTTTTTCAGATAGGTAACATGACGTTACGACGTTCTAAATTTGATACAGCGAGAGAATTCCGTACGAAATGACTACCGATAGGTAGAAGCCGATGAGCCTTTTCTGGTTTTTTATTATTTTTCTTGAATATCTCAAAAAATATTCAGTTTTCATAATTCATGTGAATTAAAAAATTAAAGAGCGTAAAATTCCCTACAAATACCTGCTTTTATGTTTCTTCTAGCTTTAATAGTTTCGCAGATAATGGCTCTCAAAAATGGGAGATTTTCAATAATTTAAGGCCTCCTCGACCACCGTAACGGCGCGCTTCCTATCTGAAAAGAAAAAATAACTTTTTGAAATGCGCTCTCATTTAAAAAAGAAAACTGTAGTTGTAACGTTATTAGGGTTTTTTAAAATTAATTTTTGAAATGTGTCCCACAATTCTCGGACTCCCTGTAACTGATTTCATCCAGCCACTACGCTACTGCATGCAGAAGACACTTGGAGGTAAAAATAAGCAACCCCCTCTCTCTGTAGTCTGGTCAGCAACCAGTGGCGTAGCGCAGGTAAGTGGAACCAGGGCATAATGTGATTTTTCAGCCATTCAAGTGGCTTAGCAAGAGTGAAACAGGCCCGGGGCATGGTGATATTATTTCGTACATCTCTTCATATTTGATTTTAAAAATTGACTTAAACACACTAACATTTTGTTTCTACGACGGTTTCTAAGAGTGTCGCCCGGAGCATTTATACCTCCCTTGACCGCCCCCCCCCCCGTCGCTACGCCACTGGGGCCTTAAAATTTCTATCCTGGTTCTGAGTCCAACACTTTGGTCGGTGCGGTATGGAAGTGTGGAATACGATCTCAAGTGTTCTAGACATTTGATAACAATTCTAAGTTGTGAGATTTGTTTCCAGACTCTCTCGAGTAGCTTTAACTTTTATAGCAGAGGTTCCTAACCTGTGGTACGCGTACCCCTGGGGATACACGAAAGTGATCTTGGTAATGGCGAGATCTTGTTTTCTCAAGTACGTATAAAAAATAAAAGTGAAAATTGTACGAGTCTGAAAACCTATTCATGAAATAGGAACCAGCGGGAGTAACCTCCCCAAAACTTTCTCGCATACGAATAACACGAGGGGGGGGGGGGAATACCCCGCGCGCCGGAAAATGTGCGGTATTCCCCAAGGGGGGGAAAACACTCTCTCCAGCGTTCGCAGCTTTTTTTTTTTTTTTGCGTAGAATGGAGAAAAAACCGAATAGGTAATTTTAACGCCTTTTTTTAACTGATTTAAACGAAAATTGGAGACAAATCTACAATTAGGGTTTCAAGACTACATACGAAATTTCATTTATCTAAGTAATTTTTTAAAGAAGTTATAGCGGTCAAAAGTATGCGATTATACAGACCGACAGGCGGTCAAACTTGGCCCAAACTTTTATACGGATCTACATTTCTGATGCAAAAACTGTGTACCAAATTATAGCCATCTAGCTATTCAAGTTTTTGAGTTATAGAGTTCACATAAACGCGGACAGACAGACAGACTTCCCTTAGACGGATTTTGTCCAAAATTTGATAGAAACCTACAAATTATGTGTAAAGATCACATACCGAATTTCATATATCTAAGTCATTATTTTAAAGAGTTATTGTGTTCACAAGTTTGCGATTATACAAACCGACAGACAGTCAATCTTTTGACGGATTTGGCCCAACATTTTATATGTGCCTACATTCATGATGTTAAAACTGTGTACCAAATTGTAGTCATCTGGCTATTCAAGTTTTTGAGTTATAGTGTTCACATGAACGCGGACAGACAGACTCCCCGTAGACGGATTTTGTCCAAAATTTGATAGAAACCTACACATTACGTGTCAAAATCGCATACCAAATTTCATCCCCGTAGCTCTAATAATAGTTTTCGAGTTATCGTGTTCACAGACAGACATAATTCCAAAATTGTATTTTTCGGATTCGGAGATGTCTAAAACGTGGAGATTCGTCAAAATCTCGAGTTCGAATTTTTTGACGATTACAATATTTTCTCTTTGTATACTTCGTAGACTAGAAAGTAAAAAGGAAGAAAGAGATTTATATCTTGTAACTGAATAATAGTTAGCTGTCATCATAAATTCAGTGCTGTTTTCATTCGTTTTGACTTTGAACTTATAATATTTTTAGAAAAACAGAATAAAATGTGAAATCCAAAATCAAACCTGCAAAATTTACTATGTTCCTTAAAGTCGTTTGACTCTTAAGCTAACCTAAGTCCCTGGCGTTATTAATAAAAACTCTTTATGGCAGAGGGATTAGGGTAATATAACAGTAGGGGGTACTCGAAAATAGAGAGATTAATCAAGAGGTACTCGAGTGAAAAAGACTTGGGAACCGCTGTTTTAAGGCATGGTCCAATGAGGTTGGGGGTTTCGGGAAGAGCTTTGGAAGGTTAGTGACATAACAATTGCACTGCGCCTAATATTATGAACAAATTTTTAATCAGGTAATTAATTACTGTAAAGTAACGGAGATAATTTCCTTGATTATTTCTTTAGAAAAATATAAGAAAAAAAAAAGAGGAAAAGAAAACAAAAAGGAAAGTTTAACTGGTTTAACAAGACATTGTAATTATTTACTGTAAAAGTCTATTAGCCAATTCGCCTTCACTACTGGTTAATCAGTCAGTCGTTCGAATGGGGGAAAGCACCAAGGATGGGGGGAGGCAAGCAAGTCGCCTAAGGTTTTAAGCGTCTGAGTGATTCTGAAAGAACTATCAGTTTCTCCAATACACAATCCTTTCTCGGCATCATTTTCAAAGTTTCGGGGACATTTCTAATAGCCGCAAAAATTTCATTAATTTCCTGAACTAGACCTATGAGGTCAAAATTTGTAGTTTTTAAAACCGCACTCCAGTTAACAGTTCTGTTACAAACCATTTCAGTGCTCACAAAATCCAAAGCAAACACCCAAGTCCAGGTTCACACCTTTCTATGGAATTTTAGTTCATATCCTCAAAAACAGGTGGTATTGGCTGCAAGCAGGTTGGTTTGAAGTTCGCTTGCCGTGAAAGTGGTGAGGATGCGTTTATAAAACCGTTGCAAAAATCGGAAAAGATATTTCTTCGTGAAATCTGATTCAGGCTTTCGTATATTGTTATAAATAAGTAAAACAATTGCCTCAAAGTATTTCATACTTCTTAGACTTTATGGAACACTCTGAACCATTAAAAAACAATGTGACATAAATATCACACTTCCTTTTCCTACTCTTTTTTTTGTTTGTTTTTCATTTTATCAAAAATTTTGAAAATCTGAGAAAAACGCGCTTTAATATTTGCGGAATTTAGTTTAGTTATATTAACATTCCGTTTTGAAGCAACATGCCTCGCAATTTTGAACCATCGTCGGATGACGAGGACGACACCTGAGCTGTCACGCCCCTTTCCAAGCTTCAGCACCACACCAGGAGGGCGGTTGACTTACGACGTCAGGTTTAATGTACACCAGACCCGTATGTACGGCGGATCTTTAGTGGAGCCAGGTTCCCTTCGTATTTCCGGAAAGCTATCAAAATACTGTATTCTGTCATTTTTAACAACTTCAGTTATAACGGATTAAAACTGAGCAAAATAAAACAAATTAAATCCATTGTAATACAAAGGATGCCGCCAACCATGCTCTGCATGACTGAATAAGTCCAAAAACTATCGAAATTATTGAAATGGAGCAATAATGTGCGATATCGTGCAATATCTTATGCTGCATAAGCGAGTCTAAACAAATACCTATGTGAGAACGTTGGTCTGTTTTCGTTCCTTCTAAGAGGAGATGTAAACTCAAGATATGAAATTGCCTCCTACCCATTATTTTTCAAAAAATTTCCTAAGGAATGCAAGGTATATAAACTTTTCAAGAAAAAACAATGGCCGTCAAATAAGCAGTATAAAATGAAATAAGCAAAATTATACAAATTATCTTACCGCTCGACTCTTAAATTGTTCTTCATTTCAGCATAAGCGGATACACAAAACCTTGGAGCGTCGCGATACTGGAAAAGGAGCTCAGCGTGCTCAAAATTCCTGCGGCAGATAGCAGAATTTATCAAATCTTCTCGTGGAGGATCATCTCCTAATCTATATCCAGCACAACTTGCATGATATAACAGATATCCCACAACTTGGGGCCGCAATTTCAAAAGATACTCATCTCCGAAATCCATGGCGATCAAATAGTCCTTAACTATGTTTGAATCCCTGCATTTAGAAAATAAAATATTTGAGCCTTCCGTTCTTATATATCCATGTTTCCCGACAAAACGGATACGTCGCGCTATCTTAGAAATTTGATGAAGCAATTTTACTTGTTGATTAGTTTCTTGAAGAGCATGAGTTACCATTCTATTTAAACACATCTCAAACCATACGCTTACAATGCTCATCTTATTTAAAAGAACACTATCAGAATAATATCGAAGTTTCTCATCGGTTCGATTATTCCCTAGAGGCAGTTCAAGTTCACAGGACACATCTAAATGGAAGTCGTAAAGTAACTTTCGATTTTGAGCCAAGTTTTTCCTGCAGCCCTCCTCGGTACAAACGAAATTGCTCGTGACAATAATAGAAAAAGGGCCTATCATATAGTTGGGTTTCCTCTTACCTCTCAGTGATGAAAGCTCACATAGGCTCAGATCCAAATATGCAACAGATTTAAGAACAACAAAACTATATTTAACTATACTTTCAGTATTTATTATATAGTGAGAAGCGATTTTCAATTCATCACAGAATTGAACCATGATATTACTCTTTCTGTTCTAGCCTTGAGTTTTGGAACAGTAGAATATAAAAAGTTACAACCCTACAACTTTTTAAAAAGCACAAAATTAATCAACATATTATCTTTTGAGCAATATTCTGGAGAAAGTTTGAGAAATGTTTCTGAGATTTCCGAAGTCTTTCACATCAGATATAACATTTTTTTAAAAAGTGGTTTCACTTAAATATCACGTGTAAAAACTCAGCGAGGAATTATTATGACTAGAATAAAGTTCGACGTAAGATTTTACTAAATCAAAAATTATTCAGAAGAGACGTATAAAAAATAAGAATTAAAAAAATAACACATGGAGCTTGAAATTCCCAAATAAACACGAATCGGGCACTGCAGTAGATAGCAATGAGACTAGCGAGCATCTCACCAGACACTTATGGGATGGACGAGTCCATTAGTTACTTTTCGCAGGTAGGGTCGTTTGAGAGGGAGGGACAGACGGGGAATCGGTTGCGAATGCACTCGTTGCCCTCCGAAATCTCCGAGATTTCCGAGGGCAAACGATGCACTGCGATTTTATGTTGAGTTTTATCTGAACACTCTTCCGGATGTGATCAACGCGAAGCAGGAACTTGGCGAGATGAGTGTGAGGGGGGGGGGTGAAGACCCCCCCCCCCCAGATTTTTTCCCGAGTTCATCAGTCGGCAAAATTTGATAGGATAATCGAACGTAATATTTTATCTCTACGCCGATGATGTTTGAATATATATTATTTCAGCCTTAAGGAAAGAATGTGAAATTTTATTACTTAAGTCAGTAGGCTATATTGACACATACATGCAATTATTAATCGGGCAACAGTTTAGTTGCATGTTGAAAGACCATGGGCTGAAGTTAGAGCGCGCATGCATGCAACTTTATAGTTCGGCAACTAAACAGTCGTAAAACCACAGCGATCGTCTTTTAATTAAAAAATCGCACAGCTATCGTAAAATAACGGGTTTCTACTGGAGCGCGCATACATGCAACTAAATAATTGCTCTGCTCTGTTCATTCAAGGGGTGAAGGTCACAAAGCGAGCTCAGAAATTGGCACGTTTAACTATACGGTGCTTTATTTAAGGGCGTTTTAAAGAAGCGTGAGCTATTCTTAAAATAATTTAACCCTAAAAATGGCTGCGATTATTAGAATTGATATGGAATTATTGATTGATTGTATAGAAAGAAGACTTGCGCTATATTTATTATCAGTTATTACTTTTAAAATAAATAATAATTTTGCATACTTTTAATAATTGTTACTCCATTTTTATTAATAATGCATGTGTTTTATTACATAATTTTAATTAGATTAATTGGTCTTTTCTTAGTTGATATTTCAGATGCTTTGAAATCAGTAATTTTAATTTGATCCTTTATACTAGCAGAACGCGCACGGCGTTGCCCGTGGAATCAGGACTTCAAAAACATGAAAAAAAAAAAAAAATCGTCCACAATGACACGGAAAAGTTTTGAAACAAAATCAAAACAAAAGATACACATTGATTTTCCCGCGATAATGACATGTAGAAAAGCAGTACAGAGTACGTTATTCCAAAACAATAAAAAAAAGTTGCAACGTGAAAATCTTTATTATACAGCAATCCTGTATCTAAGTTATGCTGATGCAATACAGCCTCAAACCACAGTACCGTGACGTTTGAAGGTCACGACAGTACCCCCTTCGTCACCCCCCTGGAGCTTGCGCGAAAAGCTATGGCACATTTTACGCAGATGGTAAAGAAACTCTTTTAGTTCATCACGAAAAAAATTCTCTCATAATTCAGCGAATTACGTTAGAAGTTCAAAGCCAACTTATCACCCATGTCAGAATCTTCCAGCACTGCTTAATTTACGACTAAACCCTTGCATCCAACGAAATGATTTCAAATTATTCCTAGCAAAACATGCTAAAAAGTGAGGAGAGAATAATTCCAACAGATGGCGCTAGCCGTAACCAGGGAGAAACTCACCGTTCCGGAGAAAGAACTTCATTCGAAAAGAATTTTTTTAACCCTTTAAGAAAAAAAATTATTAAAAACGAACGGACAAAGATATTTTAACCGTTCTTGCTTTAAATGAGAGATAAATACTTCTGTTGTTACCACAAAAAAACTGAAAATCATAGGTTTATTAGAACGTTGGATGCGAGTAAATAAAAATTGACAGTTAAAAATATAAAATGAAAGTGACAATTTTTAAAAAAATTCTCAAAATTCAGTAATTTACGATAGAAATTCAAAACTAACTTCATTAGAACGGAAATCGCGTGCTCTTTCCGATGGTGTATCTATTTTTGTCGTACAATTATTCGAAACCAATCTATTGAGAAATTAGTGCGAAAAATCAACCAAAACAACACAAAACATTAAATAAAAAAAATTCTAGATTAAAATTTAAAATTTCGGCTTCGAGGTGCATTCAGTCACCGTTACGACTACCTGTGTGCCAAATTTCATGGCTGTAAGTGCGATAGATTCGTCTGGACATCGCAGACAAACACACACACACACACGCACGCACGCACACAAACATTGCCTTTTATATATATTAGAGATTAGAGATTATTTATCTCTTTTTGTCAACATCCCTTTTTCTCAACTAAGCGATGAATGAGATATCATTGAATAGGCTTTTTTTAAAGACTTCAATGAAAACGTAGTCATTTTATGTTAAACACAGTTTTTTGTTTCAAAGTTTGAGTGAGAAGAAAATTTTGAGTCAAAAAGAGAAGCTGTCACTTAGGCAAACTTAATCTAACTCATGTGACCTGTGCTATAAACATTTGAAAACTATGAAACATTTTTTTAAACATTTGTTAAATATAAAACATTTATTTACTCAATATACTTCAATAATAGACAAAATATTTTAATTATGGTGATGTGCGCTTTTTGGAATGAGCTCGTGCTATTTAGAATCGTGTCGGATTCTACGTTTTTCGTATTCATTGTGTACTAGCCATCTTCGGCGACTAGCTTGTTCACCTGGAATATAATTTCAATTGAATCTCTTATGCATACTTTAATATTCATGGTTCCCTTATCAATTTCAAATTGTGATAGACTTTTAATTCATGTTCTTTCAGTAGCTTTGCCCCTGTTCTGTTCGTTGTCTGCATGAACATCCCTAATAGAGTCAAGTGACTAGCTGTGTCATGCAACATCAAACTGCACACTGTTGGCATCAACTTCACTCTTATTCCTCTTGCAAAATATGTATAAGATTTGAACTTTAAAATGGCGCGGCACATTTTACTTCCAGCCTCATGTTAGCTGGATGAAAATGTGCTGATTAAAACATAGCATTAAACATTAAGATATTACCTTATCTTTCAACAACGATGGAGGTTAGGTTAGGTTAGGTTATATTAACGTCCCGTTTTGAAGCAACACGAGGGCTATTTAGGGACGGACCTCGTAATTTTGAACCGCGGTCAGATGACGAGGACGACACCTGAGCTGGCACCCCCCTCTCCAAACTTCCGCGCCACACCAACGGGAGGACGTTTGGCCACTACGTATGATTTAGCGTGCAACAGGCCACATACACGGCGGATCTTCAGTGGAATCGGGTTTCGAACCTGCGACCCTCCCAACAACGATGGAGAAACACGCAATTAAATGTTTGTTTAAACAATGAAAACGGTTTGAATTGCGTTGCAACAATGAAAAGTATTATAAATTACGACAAAAAATATTTTTAAAAATTCATTAAAATTAGAGAAAAAATTGTACGGCAACTTAATTGATATCATTGAAAAGGTAATTTTTTGCGCTTTGAAGATGGCGTTATGCTGTAATATTTTCGGAAGTTATAAATAGAAACGCCAAAATTTCGCTTAATATTTAATTAAATAAAATTCTAATTAAAATTCTTAAAAAGGGCACCTATGTGCACATTCCCACCCTCCAAAGTATGTTTGTGCCAAATTTAGTGGCTCTAAGTCCAGTGGTCTGGCCTGTAGAGAGCCAACACACACACACCCATTCTCCTTTATTATTAGTAGAGATTTACTAGATAATTTTGTTTTTATAATTTCTTTGTTTGATTTCTCTAAATTTTCCGAAATTTGTATTTATTTATTTATTTGGATATTTATCGAATGTTCTTTGGATGTTTTAAAACGGGCAGGGACGAATTAAGTCCTCTAGGCTTAGTGGTAGGGTTTGAGACCTTACCACTAAGCCACCGCGGCCACGAGAAAGTATTGTAATCGGCAAAATATTCGAACTCGAGATTTTGACGAATCTCCATGTTTTAGACCTCCCTGAGTCCGAAAAACACAATTTTGGAATTATGTCTGTCTGTCTGTGAACACGACAACTCGGAAACTACGGGGATGAAATTTAATATGTGATTTTTACACATAATGTGTAGGTTTCTATCAAATTTTGGACAAAATCCGTCAACGGGAAGTCTGTCTGTCTGTCGTGTTCATGTGAACACTATAACTCAAAAATTTGAATAGATACATGGCTACAATTTGATCCACAGTTTTATCATCATGAATGTAGGATAAAATGTTGGGCCAAATCCGTCAAACGATTGACTGTCTATCGGTCTGTATAATCGCAAACTTGTGAACACAATAACTCTTTAAGATAATGACTTAGATATATGAAATTTGGTATGATGTCTCTAACTTTAATTGTATATTTGTGTCCAATTTTCGTTTCAATCAGTTGATAAAAGGTGTTCAAATGGCATACTTGATTCAAAATGCTCATTGCGACTGTGTGATGGCGAGCGTTTCGCTTATTTTACTTAAGTTAGTATGGCTGGCTTTTGACCTTGGCGGTCTACGATGGAAATTGTAGAAAGCGGCAAATACGCTCTTCGGAAATTATGGCAACCCCCTAAAACGAAACTTTGTTCTGACATTCTACAGATGGACGCCTGTGATTAACCAGAGGTACGTTGAAATCTTGTGTGATATCTATAGTAAGATTTCGTATTCAGAAACATTAAATAAAGTTGCGGTACCTCAGCGCGCATAAAAATTGCGAACATACGCAATTTTTTTTGCAAAATATTAAGTTTTTGGGAATTCATAAATTTTATATGTTTCATTGTAAATCACCATTCATATTTTTTTTTTTTTCAAAATAACCAAGCCTTGAGTAAATACTCCAAAAATATTTTTCCTACACACTGGGTGTTTACCCACCCCACATTATTGGTCGTATGCGAGAAAGTTTCGGGGAGGCCACTTCCGCTGGTTTAATTTGAACATTCCGTAACGGAATTAAGCTTCCCTTTCCTTGTATTCTCACGAATGCCCTGGTTGACTTTGCATTTCATGAAAGCAATCAATTTTTGAAACTGTATCCAAATGTTTACTTTCAGCGTGAAAAATGTTTCCGTTTTGATTCTTCATCTTTAAAACTGGTGATCAGTGGATTCTGTAAGCTGGAAATTTTTGTTATAATCTTTTAGATGATGTATTCTGCACATGTTGAAATCTAGCGTAGTATGTAACCATGAACTGATTTTTTAAAAAAAATCAGGCTGCAATGATATAACTTTTAAAGAAATCCTGCAGTGGAAAATTCCTGTATAACCAATGGGAGTGGCCTCCCCTAAACTTTCTCGTATACTTGTCAAAAATTTGTCATTTCCCCTCCCCCTGCGTGGATAATAAAATTAGAACCTACTGTAACACAGAATGGAATGACTATCAGAAGGTTTTTCAATGTAGATTATAGTGATTGTAAAATATATACACTGTAAAAAAAAATCCCGTAAAATTTACGGTTTTAAACTGGCAGCTCGGTTGGTTGTGCAAAACCGTAAAAGTTACGAAGTAAATCCGTAGGCACAACGGTTTTTTACCATACAGAACAAGTTTTTCCCGTAAAAGTTACGAAGTAAATCCGTAGTCACAACGGATTTTTAACGTATGAAATCAAGTTTTCTCCGTAAAAATTAAGTCATCGAAGTAAGTGACGTCATCGACTGAGTTGAGTTGTTTTTCTTCTTCTGTTCGAGTTGAGTTGAAATGTGCTGATGTGTATTATCAATTAGGAATATTAATTAATCAAGGCTTAATTATTAATTTCAATTAGTTTAATTAATATAAATTTTAATTGAACTTGCTTGGACGATTTCGATGCAAGATGGTGACAAAACTTCTAACTTCTCCGAGCCGGGGATCGAAACCGCGTTCATCGAAATAAAAGGCAGACTCTCTAACCACCAGACCACCGGAGACTTCATAAAACAAAGTAAAAATAATCTATTTGAGTTTTAAAGTCACTATAACTCTAGTGGCGCCACCTAGTGGTGTAAAAATCAACTATTGCCAGAACACGTGTTTTAAGGTTACGGAAATGGAACCCTATTAAAAACATGAAATGAATGCAATAAAATTACATTTAAGAAATGGAAAGTTATCGTACGGAAAGCATTACCGTATGACGAAAAATAGAATTTGAACTGAAGGTTTTAAACCGTTTATGGCTGAAGCGAAAAACGGTGAAAACCGTTTTGTCAACAAAACAGCTTTAAACCGTCAAATATACGGAAAAAGTCCGGGGAAAAAACGGATATTTTTTACAGTGTAGGTGAAGAATCATATTCAAAGAGATGCGTATGCATTCAAATTTAGCAATTTTATTTTTCTATCATACGCGTGCGCGAGCGAAAACAAAACATGAGGAAATGACCTCGTTCGCTATCACTGAATAGCTTGCGCATGCGCAGAGATTGCTTCCAATACTCAAGTAAAAAAATTGAATACGCAATTTCAACGCATTTTTTTAACCTACTGAAACGAAATTTGGGCACAGATCTATAATTAATATTAGCAACCGTATACCAATTTTTATTTATCTAAGCCAAAGGGTTTAGGAGATATAATTTTTACAAGTATGCGATTATACAATCCGACAGACCATCAACCCTTTGGCGGATTTCGTCCAAACTTTGATACGGAACAACATTCATGATGATAAAACTGTGTACCAAATTTTATCCATCTAACTATTTAAGTTTTTGAGTTATAGTGATCACATGACCGCGGCCAGACGGAAAGACTTCCTGTAGACGGATTTTGTCCAAAATTTGATATAAACCTACAAATTATGTGTGAAGATCACATACCAAATTTCATTCCCGTAGCTCTAATAGTTTTCGAGTTATCGTGTTCATAGACAGACAGACATAATTCCAAAATTGTGTTTTTCGGACTCAGGGAGGTCTAAAACGTGGAGATTTGTCAAAATCTCGAGTTCGAATTTTTTGACGGTTACAATACTTTCTCTTTGTATACTTCATATATGAGAAAGTAACTAGCGGGAGTGTTCTCCCCTAAACTTTGTCGTATACTTCCCCAAAAAGGTGCCGTTTCCCCTTCCCCCGCGTGGCTAAAAAAATTCGAACCTATTGTTACCCAGAATCCAATGACTATCAGAAGGTTTTTCATTATAGTGATTGAAAAATATCTAGGCAAAGAACGAAATTCACAGAGATGCGCAACGATTTTCCTCTCTTACCGGCTCAAGGACAAACTGACGTAATTCGCTACTCCGTAATGAAATTCCTCTCCGTTCTTCCAGTACGCATGCGCGTGGAGATAACGGATTCTCTTCAAAAGTAAATTATACGGACCGACAGATAGTCAATCCTTTGACGGATTTGGCCCCAAATTTTATACGGACCTACATTCATGACGATGAAACTGTGTATAAAATTTTATCCATCTGGCTTTTCAAGTTTTTGAGTTATAGCGTTCGCATGACCTCGAGCATACAGACAGACAGACTTCCCGTTGACGGATTTTGTCCAAAATTTGATAGAAATCTACAAATTATGTTTAAAGACCACATACCAAATTTCATCCCCGTAGCTCTAATAGTTTTCGAGTTATCGTGTTCACAGACAGACAGACATAATTCCAAAATTGTGTTTTTCGGACTCAGGGAGGTCTAAAACGTGGAGTTTCGTCAAAATCTCGAGTTCGAATTTTTTGACGATTACAATACTTTCTCTTCGTATACGAGAAAGTAAAAAGAGGAACCAAATAAAATATTGCTTATATAACAGTGCAAGTAAAATTTATTCCATTTGTATTGTAATTTATTTTTATTATTATTGTGTTTTGAAGTTGCCCAAAGATTATGTTATGATAGGCTTCGTAATTTTGAACTGTGATTAAACAACACCCGAGTAGGAATACTTCTTTCCACATATTTTATTCCTAAACACATGCAGATGCATGTAATACATGTCTTAATTTATTGCAAAATCCTCTTAATGTTAGTCTTCATTCTTCATTTCATTAATTGACTGCATATTTTAAATATTAAATCAATTCTTTCATACTAGTATTTTATTTTAGATGTATGCATTTTACTTTTTTTGTATGATTTAATTTTTTAAAGTTATGTAATAAAATATTCCATTGCCTGTAATATTATGCAGCAGAAGGATTGATCCAGATAAATATTAATGCATATTGGTGATAGTGCTGTGGGTTAACGAAGTACTTGAACTCAGGGTTCTTAACCTCCGGACTTTGCTATTGTTGGGGAGAAACTGGCATTACATATTCAGTTGCATAGCAAAATTGGAAGTTCCTTATTAATAACGGTAAAATCGTAATATTTACTGTTGCATAATATGTGATTCAAAAAATAAAAGAATTAAGAGGAAGAAAGGAGAGTGAGGTATTTTATAATGTGATTTTAAATTTACCTAAGGGTAATACGTCGCCATTCGGTTTCGTTCATTAGTCACGTCAATGTGGTGGGGCAGTACGCTTTGGGAGGGTTAGCTGTAGATCAGTCTTCTGTGTCTTCTTATGTTCTTGGGTTCATTAGGATCGTATGCAGCAATTTTACGGTGTACCGCGTTATCGTTTGTGTCTAGTTTTTGGAAGAATTTCTTTGAGAGTTTTTTGTGGCAGTCTTTGACTGAGGTTATTTGTAGATCTTTCTGGATATCCTTGTTTCTTATATACCATAGCATACTACTTATTTGGCGGGTAGATTTTTTTCATTATTTTTCCTGATGATTGTATATTAGGTATATATATTATCCATGCAGATAACTTGGTAAGTAAATAGCAGACTGTAGCAGCAAAAATTCTTTATTTTCTGAAAATACTAATCAGTTTTTTTAGTTAGAAAATCATTTAAACGAAATTATTTAGTCTGTAACTCTGTGGATCGTTCAGCAGATCCCTGGAGGTGGTAAAAATATTTAATTGCTTTCCCTTGAAAGTAGACTCTGGCGATCAAATCACCAGTAGCGTCAAATTACATAAAATAAGTTTTAGCCGAGTTAATTTAATTATTACTGTTTAATTTATATCTCCCTGAATTTTTCAAACTTACTACAACTTCGTATCTGGAGTATTCATCCAGAGACTATTATGTATTTTTTATAATTATTACTATTTCTAAGAATAATATAAAATGCAGGAATAGGATATTTTTATCATGAAAAAGAAACAAAACAAGTAGGCGAAAATGGGGAAAAAGCGGGTTCCTAAGACTCGAAGGCCTGTTGAAGTTTAACCATTCGACATAGAGCTTGTTATTAAAATATTCATTGTTCATCGGAGTACAAGATATCTTTCAGAAAAAGTCACAGTTTTACTATTTTTTTACCAATGATATTTTTATAAAAAAAAGTCATACTACCAGGTTTTATCCCAGTAGTGGGGTAAAACCGGGTACACATATTAACTTTATGGGATATTAGGAAAATTCGATTTTCAGTGGAAATGTAGCAACCATTTCTATTTGAAATGACAAATTAAGAGTATTAGTTACAAAATACGCATGTAAAGTAGTTGTTTTCTTCCTCAGCGCCACCGCTGTATTCGTGGGCCCAGCTAAGACAGTTTTTGCATTGGATTAACCCTTTTCATTCATTTAAGTTAGAAAATGCACCATTAAAATATAAACAATCAACGTCTGATGTGTTTTTATCTTCTTCATCGGATGAATCATTAATATTGACTGTCCCGGTCTTATGCCACTTGAAATTCGGTTTTACCCCGAGCGCAGAGGTAGTAAAAAACGAAATAGAACCAAATGAAAGAAGCCTTGAGTTGCAAATTAATGTGTTAATTTCAAATTCAGTTTTATCTCATATTTAAATTTTAAATCGTAATTGTCTATTTTTTCATTAATAATTAACATGATTTAATGATAAAGAATATTTTATAAATGACAAATGCAAATGCATGGAATATGATTCCGTGTAATTAATAGTAATAATATAATAGTTACTTTTTCTGAATGTATTGTATTTCAATTTTGTCAAGTGATTCTCTTGAAAAAATTCAATAGAAGTTATTATAAATATTCATAAACATTAGAATTAGTTTCGCAGCAAAATTTAGCAGCGACAAATTTCATCACGCTTAATATCAACTATAAAACTGATGAAATAGATTAAGGTCAGTTTTCAGAAGCTGCATTGAATGGTTTCATCCAGCGAACAAGGAATGTACTATTCACGAAAACCTCAAAATAATAATAATTTCACAATCACAGTTTCAGATAAGAATTTTTTCAGTCGAAAGAAATTCTTACATTGGTAAAATAATTTTTAAATAATTGAATGTGATGATAATGTAAACAAAAAGAAAACGCTGAAGTGTTACAAGTGGAAACACAGTTAATGTTTTTTCAGGTATGTTGAGTTTCTTTAATTAAAATTATTGTGCTAATATAGGTATTAACGCCATATTAATTGACTTAAACGTATCATTCCTATAACATTATCTGACCTGAAAAATCTGAAGAGTATTTTCCTACTTTCTCTTTGTTAAATATTGCAGATTTTAAATCAGTTTCTTCTTTTCTAATTTTTCTTGATATCTTCATTTAATCCATTTATTAATATTCATTGCATTAATATTCTCAGTGGAGTCATTTCCCGAAAAACGTTGTACATTGAAACAAAAATTAGTATTGCACAAGGCCCATGAACAGTCAGTTATGTGAATATTTGCCTTCGATAGCCTTATCGATTGTTTAAATGACATCGTTTTTCGTTAGAAAAAGCACAGCAATTAATTTACTTGATTGTATTTTGGCCAACTTGAAATGTTTCATTTGTACCCGCTTTTTTGTATGCTTAAATATTTTTAATATATATTTTGAGACAACGAATATTCTTAATATATATTTTGAACATACAGCTACATTTCAGCAACGAAAGGATTTTGTAGGAAATCTAATAAAACTTCTTTTCCATTAACAGAAGTAGCATCATCGGAAAGCCTCAGAAAACGTCTTATATGCGATTATTTTTTTGCTGAAACTTTTTGTAGTTATTAAGCCAACTAGCATCATTTTTTCTTCTGAAGAAATTGTGGAATTCGGAGATACGAGAGAGTGTGCTTTGACATTCTTAACAAAATCTAACTGATAGCTAAATATTTTCAAATTTTAAGAACCAGTCAAAAGAAAATTTATATTAAGAAATAAACCAAAGTGCATAGTTAGAATTTTTTAATGTATAATTTGAAACTAATTTTGAAAATAGTGAACTGTAACAAGAAATTTTTTGCTCACCAAACTGTGGTGAGATGATAAAGCCCCAGCAGGCAAACATTTATTTGGATATCTACAGTTGAATAAGATGGCGCAATTATTTTAGTTATATTAACGACCCGTTTTAAAGTAACACGAGGGCTATTTTGGAACGGACCTCATATTTGCTGTCAGACCTAAAAACTGCGGTCAGATGACGGCACCTGAGCTGATGGCTCTCTCCAGGCTTCCGCTCCGCACCGGCGGGAGGGCTTCTGACCCCCTATGCGCGATTTGGCGTGCGGGA
Source organism: Araneus ventricosus (assembly GCA_013235015.1). NCBI lineage: Eukaryota > Metazoa > Arthropoda > Arachnida > Araneae > Araneidae > Araneus > Araneus ventricosus. The sequence goes on along the minus strand of BGPR01000002.1, from coordinate 7,393,094 downwards.
GTCCCCATGCACGGCGGATCTTCGGTGTAATCTGGCTTCGAGCCTGGAACCCTTCCGAGACAGGCGCTTTGCCACTAGGCCACCGCGGCCTAGCAATTATTTTAGAAAATTCACCAATTGAAATCGTTTACTTGCTCTAAACACCGTCCTTTAAATACACATTCATAGCTGCCTAAGAGCATTTCCTTTTTGATAAATGTTTTATCCAAGAAATTTCAGCTTTAATCTCACCTTTATTTCATCTTCTGTCCTTTTAAATCTGATTGAAACTCTAGAACAAAGAACAGTTACTCTTGGCCGTTAATTAAATTAAATTTCTAATTAATTATGTAAAAATGCTAGCGGAATAAGTGGCAAGAAGGGTAGCAGAGCTATTAGTAAGGAATCTTAAAAATTAATAATTTTTTATCTTCAAAACTATGGTAGACAATGCAAACTACAGAAATGTAGTCAGTGACAGATGTGTAAAGCTTCACCATTTTCGTATGAAATGACATCATGACGTTAGGCTACAGCGGTTAAGATTCTGAGCTGAGAACACGGTTCACATTCGACGTCATCATCCTATATCTTTTAAAAACAGACTGACATTGTGTTTATTTGCAGTGATATGGACAAACAACTAAAAAAAACCGACGAACAACACTTGGAAGAATACCGCGACTACTTCGACGAAAAAGAGCGAGGTAATAATTTACTATTTTTTCTACATAACTTGTATATTTTGTATATTTGTTTTAATTAAAATTTTTCATTTTTTTTTTTACAGCATTGAAAACTAACTATATTTTTATAATTAGTTCAATATGGCAAAGTCTTTTTTTCAGATAGTAGATAAGATCAAGTGTTTTTCTGATAATTATTGTTAAACAGGATACTGAATAACGTAGAGTATTAAATTATACTTTGAATCATGAGGTTGCAGGAATGCGAAAAACAAAACAAACAAAAATGTTCATGTGGCTGCAATAATTTTGAATTCACTACAGAAAAAAGCCACTGAGAAAATGTAAAAACATGAAGACGAAGATTAATTTTTAAAATTCAGAGACTTCAAAATACAAGAAGGCGAGATCATTGTTAGGATAATCACTTTTTAATTCAAATGAAAAACTCTGATGTCCATAGAAAAATTAAAAAAAAAAAAATGTTTCATTCTTCATTATTATACGATTGTAGTAATTTTAATAAAATGTTGTCCATGCCAATCTCAATTTCTTCTTCATTATTACATGCCAATTTCAGATTTACTACTTGAAGAAGCATATCAGTATGTTCAGCTCTGTTTTATACAAGTAGGTATATCGGATCCAATTTTGCCAGTCAATGCATACAGCAACAATTTTTTGTGATGCTGTTGACTTTAAAATCAAGATTTTACCGTCAAGATATCGATGATTCACTATATTGAATATGACTTACGATTTAAAGAAGAAACTTTAAAAAAGGAAGAAAAGAGTGGGTGGCAGCATTTCTCTCTTCAGCAAATCAAACTGAGTTTACGTGGTCACTTGCCACCCACTAATTCACATTTGCTTAAGATCTAGACTTCTTTTCCCCATCTCCCCTCGAATTAAAAAAATAATTCATAGTTACAAAAGCTGGCAAAACAAAAATCTCTTTAATACATATTTTAAAAATAACTATTTTGGTATAGTGACTTTTCCGTACATATACGTTTCCGTACAAGTCATAAAACTGTCCATCAGCGCTCTTTTGACAGACGGTTTTGCAACTGATAAGAGCAAGTTTTGGTAGTGGTTGCAACACTTTAAACATTATCTTTAATCGGCGAAATTTGACATTCGAAAATCATGGGATGATATTTCTTCTCATATATAACACTAGTAGGATGCCAGGCGTTGCTCGGTCTTTTTAGCATCAAAACTTTACGGGTGACTAGAAACGGAACTATGTTATATACAAACATGCTATTTATATAAGACTGAAAAATATGAATTTAATGGAAATTGAAATTTACGCGAAAATGCTTTACATTTTTCAACGTCTTCTTTTGAAATAGAGCATTTTAATATTAAGTATTTTGTCCTAAATTTCTGCGCATGGCCAAATTTATAGTTGGATAATATTGTAATCGTAGAAAATATTGGATGAAATAAATTATTTTTTTGTTTCAATTATTATTCGTGAAAAACTAAATAAAATATCTTGAAAAAGAAACTACTTTTCCCAAAAACAATATCAAGACAATTATTTTAAAAAAATATTTAAAAAAATCATTTAAATAAGATGCCATTATTTTTGCAAATGTTGAATTTTGCAAGGAATTAAAGTTTTTTTTTTTCCTTTTTCATTTTTTCTTAGTCGAAATGTCTATAAGGGAAAAACTCAAATTATAAAAACTGTGACTTATTAAATGGTACAGAATGAGTAACAAGCGAGAGAAATATATAAATATTCCACCTAATTGATCATTTGCTGCAATGAATGTCTGTGAAAGATATTAGATAAATTCGAGTTAAATTTTCTTCTCGATGCATCATTGAATGATAAACGAAATATATTGCTGGCAGTAAAAAATACTAACCAAAAATTTGAATTGTACATTAAAGAACGAACGTAGTGTATGTTTTTAATGAATTAAAAAAAATTGTATAAAATAATTCATTGAGTTTGAGGAAGTGAAGAAAGTTAAGACTTCCGAATGCAAAGAAAATACAATTTTTATTTATGCTCGATAAATCAGAATTACAGCAATTAAAAATAGAATAAACTGCATTTTTTTACTTTGTTTAATATTTAGTTTGATCTTTAAGTATTTTATTCTTAAGTATTTTAAATAAAAATTATATTTAAACAAGGAAATACTTTTCCTTGTTTTATGAATTTTTATAAGGCATTATTATAGAAAGTTATAAGGTAAGTTTTTTATGAGGCATCATTTTTAGTTTTAGCAGCTTTGTACTTGCTCTTTTCATTTTCTTTATGAAAGTTCCTAACGTAGTCAGGTAACTGTCTATGTCATCTAATTGGACGTTTATCGACATCAACTTCTCTTTTTTATTCATCACTAACCGCCTTCGACGACCAGCTTGCTTACCGGGAATATGGTTTAAATTGAATCTTGCAACATTTTATATTCATGCATGGTTCACTTAACAACGTAATTTTTAACTTCAGATTGTGGTAGATATTTAATCCATGCTTGACCTTGTACTTGTTCTGTTCATTGTCTACATAAATGTCCCTAATGGAGTTAGATAACCGACGATGTCATGTAACATCTAATTGCACGTTGTTCGGAATTATCTTCATTTTCTTATTCCTGTTGTCGTCATCTGACCGTGGTTCAAAATTACGAGGTCCATCCCAAAATAGCCCTCGTGTTGCTTCACAACGGTACGTTAATATAACTAAACTAAACTAAAATTATTCCTGTTGTAAAATATGGATATGATTTCAACATGAAAAAGAGCAGCACATTTTATGTCCAACGGCATGTAACCTGTATTAAAACATGCTGAAAATAGAATGAAAGCATAGCAACCAAAATTTCATTCAACTCAAAATTTCATATCTCAGCTTACAGATTCCATAAAAATTTTGATGAAATAAAATGTGAAATAAAAATGTATTATGATAGTATTGTACTGCAATTTAATTGATATAATTGAAAAGGTATTTTTTTTGATATTTCAGATGACATAAAAATGACCTTTGTGCTGCAATACTATCGGAAGTTATTAAAAAAAAACGCCAAAATTTCGCTTAATTTTTAATTACATTCCTAAATAAAATTTCAAAAGAAAGGGTTCGGAGGTGCACATTTCCACCTTCCATAGTATGTTTGTCCCAAATTTCATAATTCTAGGTTTGGCAATCTGCCTTGTAGAGTCTCGAGACACAGACAGATATACAGAAACACACACACCTCATTCTCCTTTATTATTAGTAGAGATTTCATTATGCAAAATATGCATTTGATTTCATCATAAAAATGACGCGGCGCATTTTACATCCAGAAGCATAGCTAAATTAAAATATATAAATAAATAAATAAACATTAACAACCATGACCTTTGAGGTTACTGAATGTATTTATTTAAATGCTTATTATCTTAGAGGATCTGTTTAATACTTCACAGGAAAATTAATGAAACGAAAAAGTAAAATCCATTTAAATAACATCTTAGCCTTTAATAATAGAAGAAGAAACAAGATTATTAAATATTTTTAGTAAAAATGAAAATGGTTTGAATTTCGATGCAACAAGGAAAGTATTGTTGAAAATTATGTATAAAAATATATTTGAAAATTTATTAAAATAAGGGGAAAAATTGCACTACCACTAACTAGAATCATTAACAAGATAATTTTTTTGAAGTTCAGATGATTTAAATATGTGTGATAATATTTATGGAAGTTATGAAGGAAAAACACCACAATTTTGATTAATCTTTAATTAATTAATATTTCAAAATGCCTCTCTGTGGTGTATCTTCCCACTTTTCAGAGTATATCTGTGCGAAAATTGATAGCTCTAGGTTTGACAGTCTGTCATGTAGAGCACCAACAAACACACACACACACACACATGTGCTTTTATTACTAGTAGAGATGTTTTGCGCTTTCAGCTTACTAAAAATTATATGAATTCATAAATAAATTGTAGTTAGTTTATAGAACGAAATTAATGGTATTAAAATTATGGCCTAACCAGCTGGTCGCCGAAACCGGCTAATATTATATAAAAATATGAATAGTTAATATTAAAGAGCATATATTTTTTATGAAAAATATGAAGGTTTTATTTTTTGTTTCAATCCCTTATTCACATTCACTAACATGATTTCAAATGATTTAGTTTTTCCTTTGTATTTTCATGAAAATTAAGGAGAAAACTATGTAAATTAAGAATTTCTATACATTTAGGCTGTCCGATCATATTTCATTAATATGTTAAATAATTCATAAAGTTCTCTCAGAAATATTTAAGAGACTCTGAAACCTCAAACACCTATCACGCCCAGAGAAACTTTCTCTTTTTTCTGTCTGCTCGCCAAACATACTTGCTAAGAGCCAGAAGTTTTAGCAAACCTACACTGAACCCTCTTGTGGGATGAGCTACAGAAGATTTATTTCGCCTTAATGAGTTGTACGGAAACGTATATGTACGCAAATGTTATACAATTACTCTTTTTAATATAATTCAAAAGGATTTTATTTATATATAATAAAGCAAATTCTTTATCATAGGAATTTTAGTTAATTTTGTAATGAAATACTAGAAACTGCCCGCGATCAGTGAGAGGAACCAAGAAACAATTAAACTTATGGTACTTTTCAGGTAATATATTTCCGTACATGAGATTGGTGGCCAATACGCTCCTTTACAATAGCACACGAATGCACAGGAACTATGTATCTACATTGAAACGTGCATATGACTTATTGCTTCAATCATTTGATTGTGTAGAACAGGGTATCCTAGCGAATCGACCAATTTTGCAAACCTATTTATAAAATGTTATATGAAGGGAAAAAAGGAAGGGGCTCCATCTGGGACACCCTTACTTCACTCTTCTCCCGCCTGGGAAAGTTTCGTGGACATTAGTACACAAAATTAAATTTTTTTATTGTTTCTTAGAATTTTTTCAGAATATTTTCTAATTAATTCAGAAACTCCTCTGCGATTTTTTTTCTCATTTTGTTTTGGCAATTTTGCGCCCCTCGATTTTTTTAATCCGTGCTGGGGCACGGACTAACGGAGTGTTCGTGCGGGCCTGCATTTAGCGAAAAATTGCACGAATAGAAGAAATAAATATGAAAAGGTAAATAAACCAAGTAATGAGGTTCAACGAAAGTCGAGAAATAACCCACAGGTATCTGTAAATAAACCCAGTGATAATTCTGCTATCGTCACTAATGTAAACTCTAAACATTTGCAGTGTTCTAAAAATGTTAATGAAATTAATTTATACCCCTTACAAAAAGTTTCCATTTGTATAGCAGGTAGACAAATCGACGCAATTATTGATAGCGGAGATTTCTATTTTTAAATACCACGTTAATTCTAGATGTAGAAATCAAAGCGAAAGGAAAAATAATATTAGAAAAATAAAGAAAGAGTTGAGGCAAAATTAGCAGTATTGCCAGTACATTATAAAAACCCAGAGGATTGCCTATTTTATAGCTCTCATAATTCTATTCGCTTTGACAGATCAACTAAACATTCCTTGTTTAATTACGCCGTTAGATTCCGCGAAACGATGATTAATCAAATGTTGAGAATACGTTAGTTTCAAAGTGCAACTCTTCGGTGGATTTAAATGAGAAAGATTCAAGGTCGAGCGAGTGTTTGTGGATCAAAATTTAGTATTTATTTAATTTCGGAAAGTGATAAATTATCTAGCAGTAACGATGAATTTTCAGAATCTAATAAATCCCGAAAATTGCAAAGGGAACATTAAAGAATGCTTTTAAATATGATAGTTTAAAAAAGAATAATTTCTTTTGGCGGGATGAGTTATTATTTCGCAAAGATAAAATCTGTGGGAACACGGTTTATCAGTTAGTATTGCCTAAAAGTTATCGGGATAAAGTGCTTCAATTGGGCTCATAACGAAAACCACTTAGGAATGAGTAAAACTAAAGAACGAATTAAATTATCCTTTTATTGGCCAAATGTTTCAAAAGATGTAGAAAATTATTTCAGAACATGTGAAAAATGTCAATTAAAATGTCCGGAGCGATAGTCGGATAAAATTCCTATTACACCTGTCGTTAGAGCTCAATACCCTTTCCATACGATAAATGTAGATTTAATTGGAGAAATTGTACCACCATCGGGAAGAAGGCATAAATATTGTCTATGTTTAATTAATCAAAATTTTTCAGTTTTAGAAATATTCATGCGTACCGGAATTCCAGAAATAATTTTTAATGATCAGGGCACTAACTTTGCATCGCAATTGACAAAAGAATTTGAGGATAGGTTAGGAGTAAGTCCTAGCCTAGGTTTTCCACTCCATCACACCCAGCGTCGAATGGTTTAGTAGAAAAATGGATCAGAGTATTTAAACAGATGTTACATCATGTAATCCGTTCAGATTCTACCTATTGGGATAAGCATGTGCAGTGATGTAAAATACCCAGGTATTTATTTTTAAGGGTAAATACCCAGGGTATTTACCGGGGTAAATAACCAAAATGGGTATTTACTTGGGTATTTATTTTTCAATTAACTCTATTCAGATAAAATACAGGCACTTCTGTGAAATATGATTTCTGTATATAATATAAATAAGTATAGAATATACATTGAGCATTAGGTAAGATAAAGAAAAAAGAAATCTAGTTTTATGAACCTTTTAAATTATATAAAGGCTACAAAAATGAATCAGAGAAAACAAAAACGCAATATCATATCATACATCTTGCATAAAATGAGTGGCTTAAATGACAATCCTTTTTTAATACAATGAGTAAAGGAATAATAATGTATTTGTTGCTTTTTAAAAATGAGTGTTATTTTAACTAAATGAAAAAAAAGAAAATAATGAGTTTGGTTTAAAATGATAAACAGCTGATAATAGAAACTAAACTGAAAGATACAAATGTTTATCATTCTTTTTGGATTAATTACCAGACATTGCTGATGAAAAGTTAGCAGATGTTTCAGTTCTAACAATTTTTAAAAGAGAATTATTATTCACTCATATTACTTTCAACAAAGTTAAATGATCTTTGTAACAAAATTTCAGCAACAAGAAATTTGAATTCTTTTGTTGTTGAAACTGATGTATTATTTGACAATATATTAGATACACACACTCACACAAAATTTCCTGGTTACATGGAATTCATCTGGATCATAAACAATACTTAAATGTTCTTAAAACTCTGAATTTGATGTAGTTGTCATGGTTGGAATTTGATTAAAAGAAATTTCATCATCTATTTTATCCCTTTCAAAACCTTTTTTAATCCAATAGAACATTTGAAATTTTTTTTTATGTGTTTCTCCATTTTGCTTACATTGGCATGTTTATACTCAACATTACAGTACTTACATCGGATACTTTTATCCTTTCTTAACATTAAAAGCTTCAAGCAGGTAACTTTTCCCTTTTTTTACTTTTAACGTAAAATATATAGTAATATTAATACACTTAAAGTAAACGACTATGTATTCACTAAATCAAAACAAGAATGTTTGACTTTCAGCACGGCAATGTGAGTAAATTATGGATCACAACATTCACTGGAGCTGCTTATCTCTACTAAGAATAAAGGAGAATGGGTTCATGTTGGTGCTCTACAGGACTGACCGCTAGGCCTAGAGCAACGAAATTTGTGCAAACATACTTTGAAGCGTGGGAATGTGCACCTCGTAGCTGTTTTTTATTGAAATTTTAATTCATTAAAATTTTAGCGACATTTTGATATAATAACTTCCGAAAATAATGCACCATAAAAATGATTTTTACACCATCTGAAAAATTTAAAAAAATATCCTTTTAATGATATCAATTAATTTGTCATTCGATTTTTTCTCTAATTTTAATAAATTTTTTAAAATATTTTTAAGCAGAATTTTAAAACAATACTTTTCATTGCTACAATGAAATTCAAACTGTTTTCATTGTTAAAAGAAATATTTAATTGTTTGTTTTCCTTCCATTGTTGAAAGCTAAAATAATATCCTATTGGATTTTACTTTCTTTTTTATTTGATCAATTTATCTGTGCAATCTGTAAGGGAAGCTGTCAAGATAGTAAGTATATTAGTAAATAATCCATTTTTAACTGAACAATTATGGTTGCTATGTTTTAATTTGTTTTATTGAGGCCGCGGTGGCCTAGTGGTAAGGTCTCGACCCCGGGGCCGGAGAGTCGCAGGTTCGACACACGCTTCCACCGAAGATCCGCCGCGTATGGGGCCCCCCGCGCGCCAAATCATACGTAGCGGCCACACGCCTCCCCCCGCCAGTGCGGCGCGGAAGCTTGAAGAGGGGCTGCCAGCTCAGGCGTCGTCCTCGTCATCCAACCGCGGTTCAAAATTACGAGGCCCGCCCCTAAATAGCCCTCTTGTTGCTTCAAAACGGGACGTTAATCTAACCTAACCTAATTCATTTTATCGGCATGTTTTAAGCCAGCTAACATGCCGTTGGACGTAAAACGTGCCGCACTATTTCGATATTGAAATCAAGTTTGTTAAATTATAGTTCGTGTCGATTACGTACAATTAGATGTTACTTGACTCCATTAGGGACTTTCAAATAGACATGGAACAAAACAAGTGCAAGGCTGCGTAAGGAACGCGGGTTAAATCTCTAAGTTAAATCTCTTTGAAGTTTCAAATTACTTTGTTAAGGGAATAATGAATATCAAATTATGCATAAGAGAGTCAGTTGAAGTTATATCCCCGAAGAAAAGATGATTGCCGAAGGCGACTAGTATAACATAAACGGTGTTAAAAATTATTACTCTATTGTAAGTGTCATAGCTTCAAACAGGAAAAACTAAATTATCCCGTGTAAGTTTTATAATACTTTATTCTGAATCCTGTTAGCAATTGGGGTTTTTTTATAATTTAGTCAAAACTGAAAAAAAAATTATAAACTATGTATTATGTATATAAATTTTATATGTTTAATTTTGAATCACCATTCGCAAATACATTTTTTGCAAAATATCCGATTTTGGGATAGTTATAATTTTTGTTTCATTTTGAATCACCATTCGAAAATGCATTTTTTTATTTTTACAAAATATACAGTTAGGAGTATTTATAAATTTTATATGTTTTATTTTGAAATACCATTCACAAATACATTTTTTTGCAAAATATTCAGTGTATGGGTATTTATAAATTTAATATTTCTTTTTGAATCACCATTCTCAAACACTTTTTTTTGTAAAATACCCAGTTTCGGGTATTTATAAATTTTAAGTTTAATTTTGAATCGTCATTCACAAATACTTTTTTTCTCGCAAAATATCAAGTTTTTGGGTATTTATAGAGGTTTGTATGTTTCATTGTGAATCAGCATTCGAAAAATTTTTTCCCCTCAAAATACCCAGTTTTTGGGTATTTACCCAGGCCTTGGGTAAATACCCGGGTATATACCCAAAAAATATTTACCTACCCACTGGGTGTTTACCCACCCCACATCACTGAGCATGTGCCATATTTACTTTTTGCATATAGATAAGGGGAGGGTGCCTACTTGTACTACTGGAATATCTCCTTTTTAACTCATGTATGGACACGAAGCTAGAGGTCCTCTGTCAGTTCTAAAATCTTCTTGGTCGGGTGAAATACCATTACCCCTAAATCTGAGCAATTCAGCAGTAGACTATCTGCAAGAATTAAAAATAAATTTAGAAAGAGCAGCTGATCTCGCATCTTTGACCACTGCTAAGAAACAAAATTCTTATACCCGTTGTTTTAATCATGGCAAGAGAATGCAAGAGTTCAAGAAAGGCGAGTTAGTCTATTTGCTTATTCCAGATTCTAGTAACAAACTATATGCAAGATGAACTGGACCAGGCGAAATAATTGATAGAGCAAATCCCCATTCCTATAAAGTTAAACCACCAAAATGGTAATGTGCGACATATCTATGCTAACAAAATAAGACAATTTCATGCTAAAGCACAAACTGTAGGAGTTATTTTTGAAGATGATGTTGAATTTGGAGAAATTCATCCTACACCAATTAAAACACCTCCTATAAACAACTATAACATTGAGATTGGCGTTAGTCATTTAGAAGAAAATAAGCACGTAGAATTACTTGAACTTTTGCATAACTATTCATCATGCAAGGATGTGAAGTGAAGAGTAGGAGGATCGAGGTGGTAGACACCATTAATGGTATTGGGTCTCAAAATTTTAGTATCCTGTTCTGCAAAATTTTTGTAGTTGATAAATAATAATCCGTCGAAAATTTGAGACCAATTTCATTACACTCGTCCCCCCCGTAGAGCAGTTGTACCCCCTTGTCGGGCAAATCGCTCCCCGTAGGGCAAACTCTGGAGCCATTCCTGTCCGTCAGACCCACACTTGATTCTTAAGATAAATCTACTCCCAATTAATTCCATGCTGTCTATCCTCTTAACTAAGTCAAAAGTATCATATTTTAAAATATAATTAACCTCAGAAGCTATGGCTTTTAACCATTCCTTTGAGGATTCGCCATTTAATGCCCCTTCCGTACATTACGCAATCAGTGGAATCGACCGAATTCTGCGAATTCTCTTTTTTCCGTCGTCTCTTTCGGAACTTTTTTACTTTCCCAAGAGCTCCCCATGCAACTTCGGTAGGCCACGGCCCCGCCCACTAGTAGAGTTTTGCTCACAATTTATGGGCTTTTCAAAGATTGATAGCTGGGTTCAACGGTTAAGTCATGATTGCTGTTCTTCATGCTTCGCTTTTCGCTTATGATCAGAGCGGGGATGTTGAGGGTTCACATTCTTTATTTGTTTTATCACTCCATCGCTATGTGGGCTAAAATCAGTGTATTCTTTTAAAGAAGTTTCGAGTTATTTTACAAAAATTTACTCTACGATGGGATATTTCCAAATAATTAATTAATGTTTCATTAATTTCATTTTAATTGATTAAATTTTTATTAATTGATTTAATTTATTAAATAAATGCAAAGTTGGATCTAGTAATCCGGGAAAGGATACTATGGAGAAACTAATTTTCAGATTTTCAACTTTTACTCAAAAAATTTCGCCCTCTTCACGAGATTGTCAATTAATTCCGGCCAATCTCCTTGACTTTTTCTTATTAAATATGTCAATCACATCTTCAGCATTAGCTTTTCTATCTTTATGAATGTTAGCATAGGGAGCCCACTCATCCTTGTCTGTCTCATTGGACTGCGTAAATAATTCTCAAGGCACATTAACGTAGAAAAACTCTTCTCTGTTGTGCTTGTCGTCACAAGAATCGACCCAAATATTTGAAGATGAATTTCCACAGTTGGAAAGAAGGACTTATATCACAGTCTTTGAGAGTTTTAGTAATTGTCTATGATTTCCTAACATTTTCTCATTTTGCTCGCCATATTTTGAATTCTGATTTTAATTGAAACTACTAACTTTTTTTTTTAAAAAAAAAGCATGTTGTAATTCAAAGCTGCATGCATAGTATCATTGTCGTTGAGGGTTGCCCATTTCGATGATATAGGGCCTTTCACAGGTGAAATCTCATAAAAGTTTAGGTTAAACATTAATTCAAGTTCGGAAATAAAATGATGAACCAATAGTGGTTCGTCAGCTCAGAAACAAGCAGTGCTGCAAAACATTTCGTTGGTAATTCGAAAAACTAAGCAGTGCCGGAACGCTCTCACCTGGATGACAAAAATCACCTTGGTTTAAGGAGGTTTTAGTAATTTTTATCTTGTTTATTTCTCGTAAAAAAAAATAGTGCCAGAACGGTGTTCCGGCTCCACAACACCTCTACTGGGTTTCCTACTTGAAAACGTTTGAACGTTGTTGAATATTCTACTTTGGCGTAACGCGATCTGTAGTGAAAGTTGTGAAAATATGATTTGTTGAAGATATGCAACGTTATTTTTTCTTATCTCTAATGATTAATGAGATTGATTACTTCTTATAAAAATTTTCATCTGAATAATATTTCAGAAAATTATCTAGATATCCTTTTTCGAAGAGTGACTTATAACAAAAGAAAACTAATACTCAATAAACCACACATGTTTCTATCGAAGCAGCATGAAGCTAAACAGAGACCCATAAAAACCTATAAGAAGAATCGAAGAAAAACATAACGAGGAAGCAAATACAAACTTTTGGGGGGAGCGAGGGGAAAAAAAGAGCATCATTCTATTTTAGTTAGTCCAACGGCAATCAGAGCTGTACTGAATGCAGTCTGTGATACATATAAATTCAAAGGCAGAAAGGGCTGCTTTTTTCCTCGATTCATCGCTCAGCGGTGCGCAGTGGGTGAATTTTGAAGCTTCCGAGGGCTACCAACTTTGCAGCCCCGACCTGTGTCTCTCTTACTTTTTTATTCATTTTTTGTCTTCTTTTCGCATTTTTCCTCCTTATTTTCCCATTTTCATTGATCATCGAACTCCTGAGTGGAAAAGTAAGCAAATAAGAATAAAAACGAAAATACAAGCTTTAAAAATAATTTCAGGGGGTGCTGCAGCCATAATGGTCGAACTGCCTCTGTAATCAACTCTAGGTATAAATATCACTCCTCTGAAATATTTTGTAGCATTGATTAAAGGAACATTTTTTCTAGTTCTTTGCTTGCAACATGCTCTAGGAATCTTGTTTCACTGTTAACATTATCAAATACACTTATGTCCAAAAATTAAGCAAAATTCGTAAAATGCAAAAAAATTAGAGTTAATACGGGTATAATGGGGGACGTACAATCACGTTTCACAGTGAAGATTCGGTGACGAGGGCATTTACGGGACCAACCAGAAAGTAACGAAGACTAAAATGATTTGGATTTAACCCATTTCACAGAAAGCTTATAATGATTTGTAACTTTCATTAATGGATTTTTCTTTACTGGATGCAATGATTACATGACTTTTCGTAAAAATAGGGTAAAAATTCGGGGAGATACAAATTTTTTAAAAGAAATTTCTCAATTTTTTTCGCGTGTTTTTAACTTATAATATGCAGAGTTTTCAACCAAATTACACGAAACGTACAGAATACGTGACAATATGTTCGCGAAGCATTGCATTAAAATTTGAGTAAATACTTCCGAACGTCCGAGGAAATATGGGTAGTAAATAATTTTTAACTGCACATGTACGAAAGATAGTATAATTTTTATTTCATAATTTCGAAGCAGATAAATAGGGCAGCTTATATAAAAATTGCATTTGAATTGTGTCAACAATTCAGAAAGATATTGACATTGCAGCGAACTGAATTTCCGTTTCTCTCTAAGAGAAGTTAAATGATGAACATTTTTAAACAAATCGATGTCTTTTACGCTTGAATCTTCTCCTGGGTATGTACAGTGATATGGGTAGTAAAGTAAGGGGGCAAAAAATTTATAGACACCTAAAAGAAGTCCCTCCACTACTCCCTATACCCCACCGGAGTATGGGAAGTAGACAGCAACATTTAAAAATTTAGTTACAAAATTAGTAATTAGAGAATTAACTAGCTTTCCCTTATAGTATTGTTTTTCATAAGTCCTAGATTTTGGCAGCTAAAATGAAATAAAAATTTAATTCTTTAGCAAAAATTGGGGGACTCTCCCCCCCCCGATTCGCCGACATTGGGAATTTAACATGTTACTAACCTTTATACAATTCAATATAACCGTATGAAGATTCAAGCTTAAATTATAAAGTTATTTTCTTAACAGAACGTTTCCTTTTCTCACTGAAAACTGCCTCAGCAATTGCCATTGTGATACGATCGCCGCTTAGTTATGTATCAGTACAGCAATTAATCAGTAAATTCCTCCGAAATTTCTGCAACAAAACTCTCTCCCTTGAATTATCGCTACCACCCAGCTGAAAGAAGAAAGAAATAATAATAATAATTTAAAAAAAAATAAAAATTAAAAAACTTCAATTTGTCCGTCACTCTGTAAAGAGATGGGGGTCCTCCCCCTTCCGCTCCCGTAAATGCACACATGTGTCTGACCTGTTACTATATTATAATTGCTTTTCTGGAAAGTAGACAAGAAAAGTTTTTTTTTTTGGAAAAAATTCAATACAAAACATTTTGGACAGTATATGTTTTAAAACCCGAAGGGGGGATTGAGCCCCCCGCCTGGATCGGCCCTTGTATCCAAGATAAATACCTTTTAGAGCTCGGGGCTAAATTTTTTCTTTATTTTTCTTATCGCTCCAAACAAATGCTTCATAACCGTAATTTTTAAAGTAAGCAATATTCGGTACTCTACCATACCATATTTCGTAAGGACTTTTTTCTTACAACGATTGGGATGATATTCGGTTTTTTGTATAATTAGAATTCGTTATTGCATCAGACCAAAAACTAAACGGAAGGTTGAATTGGATTAAAGAACATCTAGCAATATCTCAGAGAGTTCGATTTTTCCTCCTAGCGATCCCATTTTGCTAGGGTGTATTTTTTTCTGCTAAGTATCTTTGAAATTCCAGTTCTTTAAGATATATATAAGCGTCAAAATTTCCCCCTATATATATGCCCCCCTATATCTGGCTGCAGAGATTTTACTTTACAACCTGATTGCCCTTCCCTGGGTAGGTGCTGGGGTAAATAAACCCTAACCCAGTCCTTCAGGGTAGGCTGGGGCAATGTCTCCGAAATACTCATAAAAAATGGACTGTTCGAAATGAAACTTAACTCGTAGGTTTCAACATGCCGACCTAAAAGTATGGAGGGGTTAAATCTTTTTTAATCAACCCTTTAGATGATATCTATCGATAAGATCGATTTATTTATTTATTTATCTATCGATAAGACATATAGATATGTTCATCTTGAACGGCTAGAGCAATACTGGCGAAACATGTCTCATTAGTTGATTTAGACACTTTAATTGTTGAAATTTGGATGAAAAATGACTCCAATATTGTTAAAAAAATGTATTGAGAAATGGACCGTATCCCGCACTATTCTGGGTTTGGTGGAGGTGAGTCATGGAACGACATTTAACAAATGGACCAATTCGCATGAAAGTTTCATGGACAGAGTTCATAAAATAATAAGATACCCCCAAAAATTGGTTAACATTGCAATAAATATATGAAATAATGTATATTATGATATATGATAAATGAAAGAAATTTTTTGTATTTTTAATTTATGAATCATTTCATAAAAGAATTTGAGAAATATTTCCGCAATAAAATGGCATTAATAAAGACTATGTCATTTATAAAATATTGTTCCGTTTCCTGTCTTTAAAAAGATTTTGACCTGAAAAAGACCGGGCAAAGCAGGGTACTCTGCTAGTAAGTAAATAATTTTATCTAGGCATCAAATTATTCAAAATTAGAGTCAGGAACAAAAAAAAAAATGCAAATGATGTAAATATATTTCATTTCGCACTGTATACTTTGATTTCCTAAGGTCTTATACGAAATCATTAAAATTGTGTATTGTTCTTTTTGCGAATTTTGTCGGCTTTTTGATATTATTGCTGGCTATCTTTTAGATAATAGAGATCAGTGCTGGAGAACTTCATTACTGTTCTAATACTTCGATTTCTTAACGTTTTACGCAAATTCGTTAAAAAGTTTTGCATTGTTCTTTTGCGATTCAGCTAAGCGTTTGTTTGCTGTTAGTGTCTTTAAGGTCGTAATTAAGGTCGTGCTTTAAGGACTGAGGACTGGTGATTCATTTAGTTCTGATTTCGGTAATAATACTTTGACTATTAATAAATTTAATAAAAATATTTTTAAAAAACACACTTTTATTAGTGTACTAAAAAGAGGATTTTTTAGAATTTTAATTCTTTTCTACTTACTAGTCTTTAATTTATAATTCATTATTTGAATCTAGGAAACAATTTCCCCAAACACACAACCAGGTGACGCCTTTAGTACGGAAACAAAACTCAATTTTATTAATAGATTAACTGATAATTAAGCTCCGAAAAGAATAAAAGAGTGTATTGTCATCGAGAACACATGATTGTACAAAACTTAACCCTTTGATTTAGAATTTTTTAAAAAAAAATTATCCAATTTTCTTTGCGGAATGTTTTTTGTACATTTTTCATCCAATTTTTTATACGAATGAAGATAAATTGGCTTATTGATAATTTGGTGCCTATTGATTATTAGGAGGTTTCTTTTTTCCTCCGAGCGGATTTTAAATCGAAGGCTTGGACACTAGAGTCCCGTAACCAACAAATATTACATTTTTATGCAGATAACATAATTAATATTAGTTATTGCGAAAATATATTCATACATATATTTACAATATTTCATCAGCATTATTCCCCAAAAAATGCGTATTGAACCAGTAGATCAAAACTGTCGAACATAACTTGCACAGAAGAAAAGACTTCAGTAAACCATCGCTTTTGGAGGGAAAAGAGGCTGTGCCTTCTACGTGACTAAATATGAAATGTTCACAAATGTTCTTGCTCCACAACTGGGACATATTACACTAAATTTCAAAGCAACTTTTATCCCGCTAGTAATTTTAAAATGTGAGTGGGATGTATGTGTCCCGCTAGTCGTCTCGTTACTTAAAACTCTATCTCATCGAGAAGTGAGTCAATGCATTATCTGGCAACCTCCCATGCATGTCGAGTTCATTTAAATGTCTCACCAGTAAATCCAGCTCTGACATTCATGTAATGATAGTTTGTAGAATTCGAGAAAAAGGGTAATATTATAAGGAAAAGAGCACTAGCACACACGTAGAATATCCCATGGCTTCGGCAGAAATTTTCAATTATTATTTCGCTGGGCATTCTTTGTGTCTCATCATTATACACATCTTTTTAAAGTAATTGTCATGAAAGAGAAATATTGTGCATTTATTCTTCATTTTTTCATGCTGCTGCAAATAAATTTGCATCTCTGATGACATTTTAAATTGGTTCAAATTTTCTGCCTTACAAGCATACTACTCACTAAAAATTACAGTTGAGCTATTCAAATTCTCAGAATTCACAAACATTCTCAGTCTTGTCTGCTTTTACCGGAATTTCCTTCTAAAAAAATTAGTTTGTTTAATAATATTTTGATATTTTTAGCTGAATGTGTATTAGTAGAATTAATATATATTTTTCATATATATGTTCACAATGTTTATAATGTTCTGAAATATATTATTATTTCCCTCCTTTTACAGAGTATCACAGATTCATCGCTAGTCAAGCGTTGAAGCGAAAAGGTAAGATGAAAATCATTAAATCTTAAAATTTAAATTAAATTTATCTGAAGAAACGAGATTTCTTATCAGAGTGAAAGTTTAATAAATACTTTTTACTCCGTTTCATTTTAATTGATTTTTTCCAAGTTGGTAAAAATGGAATTTTGTAATGAATTTTTCACTCACTTCCTGAAGTTTTAAGAGTTTTCAAATTTTGTGCATGTGTGTATTCTCGATGGCAATACACTGTTTTAATATGTTCATTACTTAATTATCAGTTAAGCGATTAATTTAATTGATATTTGATTCCATACGAGTGTCATGACAGGGGAGTTAATTTAAGAGAAAATTTATCACAAGATTCCATATTCTCTAAAATAATGAGTTATTAATTAATGTCTAAAAAGTACAAAGAAATTAAAATAAAAAGTTCTACTTTTTACTGCACTAATAAAAATTAATCAAAACAATTTTTAAAAATTGTTTTTATGAAATTTATTTCTGGCGTTTCCCATTAAAAAAACAAATTATAAAAAGATTTTATGAATTTCAAGAATATTTACTATTTATGATACACATAATTGTTCCATCACTGTGTTTGTTAAACCATGTTGGCATATAATAAATTGTATATTAAATAAAAATTGCATACAAAACTAGGCAAACATAACTAACTTTCATAATTTCTTCTCGTCTCAGATTTTTCGGCAAAAACGGTGAATAAAACCAACTGGAATTAAAACATTTGATTAAAATTTTCAAATTAGCTGTTTTAAATTTTTTAAATTGAATGCACGCATCTTATTTCGTATAAAAAAATAATAAATGCTTCTTATCTTGAGGATATAGAAGGCCTTTTATTCCCTGATTTATCATTCTCCAGTTTAATACAAAGTGATTTTTAAGCATATAATGCATATTTAAAGACAGGTAAAAGGAACCGAAATAAGTAGACATTGTAATGGTTTGTTTTAATATTCTATTGTTTTAATTTTTTTAATGTTTTGATATTTTAAGAGGTTTTTTATGGTATTGGTGTCATTTATTGTGTGTATCCTGTTTTCTTATATGTTTCAGTAGAATGTTTCTAAAATTTGCTTGTTGTAACTTTCATGCAAATTCTATCTATGCTAGAGTGTTTGAAATTCTATCACCTTGTTCCTTGTTACGTTTGTCAGGGCTGTTATTTTGATTAATCTTTTATATGTAAGTAAGTTCTCCCCACACTAGGTAGGTTGGGCATTTGCAGCCACCATCATCTCCTCGTCTGGTGTGGGTCGAGCCAATGTTTACCAACCTAGCTCTGTTTTGATCTCTGCCACTGTTTGGGGCATAGTTTGTTAAATCTTTAATTCCTATAACGGCCTATTTTCCGCCTTACACCCTTTAGGGTAGGCCGGGGCACTGTGAGACTTAAATAAATAAATAAATAAAATTAGTGTTCAGGATGGAACTTTACAAACTACCTAGTAAGTTAGTATAATCTACCCCCAGTCCGAAACGTTCTGCTATTATCGCTTCAGAAAGTTTCTTTCAGTAAGTTTTTTTTTAGAGTTTTTTTTAAATTATCTTTTTAAGAATATGTATTTATATCTTTTTAAGAGTATGCATTTGTTGTCTGAAATGTTATTCCTTGAATCCTGTTAGCCTGTTTGTAGAAGAGAGCGTGTTTAAATAGTTTGCAACCCCTTTAATTGTTATGTCTATTATCTTTTTATTGTTTTCTTTTTTCTTATTGTTTGTTGATACTTGATCTTCGATTTTTACATGTCACCCTATTCTAGAGCACATATTTAACCAGTGTGTGTTGTTTTTGTATTTGTATATATTTGGATATTTGGATTTTTTTTCTTTTGGTACCTTTCCTAGTTAACACTTCGTATGTAAGATTTATGCTGATAGCTTTGAGTTCTTCCATTCCCCTCCTTCCATGCTGCAGTTTATCAGAAGAAAAAGAAAATATTGTGCAATGCTAGTTCAGCAACAATTTTGCTGTTGCTTTTTCCAGAATTCGAATGCTTTAAAAACAATCCCACCCATTTAAATATTTTTTCAAATATTTCTTCTCCCTTTTCTCAACGTTCTTTTTTAAGAAAAAGAACAACCCTAGGACACCCATTCCCACTCACGTCCATTCCAAACTTATCAGAAGTGATCTACTCCCTAGGTTAAGTTTAATTATATTAACGTCCCGTTTTGAAGCAACACGAGGGCTATTTTGGGACGGACCTCGTCATTTTGAACCGCGTTCAGATGAAGAGGAGGCACATGAGCTGGCACCCCCTCTCCAAACTTCCACGCCATACCAACGGGAGGACGTTAGGCCACTATGTATAATTTAGCGTGCTACAGGCCCCACACACGGTGGATCTTCAGTGGAATTGGGTTTCGAACCTGGAACCCTCCGGCCCCAAAGCCGAGACCTTACCACTAGGGCACCGCGTGCTCCAACGCTCTAAGAACGGGGATGCGATGTGGCGTAGTAGTCCGTTAAAGGGCCCCACACACGCATCTTTTTACAAGATATGTTCATTGCCCTGAACATAAAACTGATTCTACTATGGATGCATAACCGAAATTACAAGTTACGACACCGGAACTCCAATAGTAACGATTCATGGCAGACCCCTCTTCTACATCAACGTGGCATGTCCGCGTATGTATTAATATGATGTAGAGAGGGCTGAGCAAGAGTATAAATGCTCTGGACGCTAGTCTTGGAGAGAGCTGCGAAGTTTAAAGTTTAACACCAGAATTCAATGAAGGAGATGTCAGGGGGGCGAATAATAATGCTTTGCCCCGGGTCCCCTTTGATCACGTTACATCGCAGGCATTATATTTCAAAATCTGATTATTTAGGACCCTCTTACCTTCCCTTAAATTTGGGTTAAATACTTTAGAAATATTCTTTATTTGCTAATTATAATACACTATTATATTCATTGAAAATTATTATAATTTATGTCAATTTTTATCATTTGACATTTTAAGTCATCTTCTCAGGATATCTGAAAAGGAAATGGGGCAAAAATAACATTAATTTTGGAAGTCTTTACTTATCTTCCTGTTAATATTTAAATACGTAAGTTTATTTAAATTCCAACAACCGTTTATATTGTTTTATTTCGTTTTTCAGCTCGTGAAAGCAATGAAAAGAAAGCAAAGGGAGGATCCTCTTCCGGTAATATGAAGTTCATTTATTTCCAAACTTAAACTAAGTATATCAAGTGGGAATTTCCATTAATTTTTGTATATATATATTTTAGTATCAGAATCAAACTGCTTAAATTCTCTTAATAATTTAAAATCGAACATCTTCTGTGCAGTTTTGGTTTGGAAACATTGCATAAAAAGAAAGAGTATTACCATAATGAGAAAATAGTTATAAAACGTTAAATTTCATATATATATATAAAAATATAATATCATTTCATTAATTTTATCCTGAAAATCATTTAATTAATGTTATCCTGAGAGTGAACTTAGTTCATTTCGGCCGAAATGCACTTAACTCAAATTTTCAGGCATATGTCACGACGATCTGGTTCAAAATTATGTTGACATTTTAAGTTATCTTCTCAGGATATCTGAAAAGGAAATGGGGCAAAAATAACATTAATTTTGGAAGTCTTTACTTATCTTCCTGTTAATATTTAAATCCGTAAGTTTATTTAAATTCCAACAACCGTTTATATTGTTTTATTTCGTTTTTCAGCTCGTGAAAGCAATGAAAAGAAAGCAAAAGGATCTTCTTCCGGTAATATGAAGTTCATTTATTTTCTTTCTTGAGTACTTATTTATATTTTTGTATAAGTGAAATCAATCATTTCAAATGTAAATTACCATCGCATTGATTGTTTTATTTCTTATTTTCTAGGCAAGATCGATGAAAAGTTCAAAAAGCTGTCATTATACGGTAATATGATGATAAGTTATTGTTAAAAACTGAACTAAGTCAGGTGTGTTTCATATACATCTTGAAAATGTCTAATTAAACAATCCATGAATTAATTTAATGAAACAAAATCCATGAATATTTACTCAGGAAGACATACTTAATAGGTTATCTTATTTTTTTTATCCTTATTTGTTATCAAAAGCAATAATGTTATGAAAGTAAAAATACATTACATTCCTGGCTGTAACCGATTTTTAATAAAATTTTTATTTATAAATTATTTGCATTCCTTTTATCAAAAATTCACGAAACAAAATCGATTCGTTGGTCAAATTTGCAAAAGAAGTTGTGCCGCCGGATAATGTTTTTGCTTAAAATTACAGAAATTGCCCAAAAGGTGTCTTGCAGCGGAATTAGAATTTGCAAAAGATCTCTCACAGTGTCGTGGCAGTGGAAAATGGCACCAGGGACAAAGCGTTTTTTCGCCTTTCCCGTCATATTCACTTTTAAAAAGCGAAATTATCTCCCTGAAATTTTCTTTTCGCAGTATTTCTTCTAAAATCTGATAGCCTTCGTTTTTAATAAGGACTAATGAAAAGAATGAAATCAAGATATACCTTTAAATTTTCGAATTTCTTCTTAATTTTAACTTTTAAAATTTTAGAAATTAGTACAATTTTTTAAAAAATTCATTCCCAGAACTCTATAATATTGATCAATATTTAGATTCATATGACTTACGAGACCTTTTTAATCAGCTAGCCACATATATCTTCTTATAATCTTTCATGAATTTATTTTAATTTTGTGACTTTATTACATATCTCTGTCACTTAATAAATAAATAATTTGCCTATTATATATATATTTGAAATATTTTGATTCCAATATATCTTGTGTTACAGATACCTCAAGTGATGGCAGTAGAGGATAGAAGTTCTTGACTTGATAGAAGACTTGAATAAAATGAAAATTTAATTTAAAAATTGAAATTGTGTGTGTTTGTCTTTGTAGAAAATAAGCTATTTTTTATAAACTACAAACTTATCTACAGAAAAATAAAAATTTTCTTGTAAAATTTATTTTCTTAAGTACAAAATATATATATATTCTTAAACAATTGTACTAATATCGAAATAGTGAGAGAAATTTATGGAACAGGATTCACGGATTTTTCACTATCTGAGAGAAAAAAGATTCAATTGATCGACCTTGTAGGATTTTTCTTTATAACGTCTTATATATATATATATATATATATATGGTAAGTATACGTAAAATTATTTATATCAACAAAAATTACGAAAAAAAAATCGACTGAAAATTTATCTGAAATAATATGAAACATACGGTTTCCCTTAAATTCCGTATTTCATCTATTGTTCTCTAATACAAGGCTCATAATAACTCTTGCTATCTTATGCGAAGAGAAAACACAATATTTGTTTTATTTGTTTTCATTTTCAAAATTTACATTAGTTTCTAATGCCCTGATTTTGAAACTTTTATGCCAAAATACAGACAGTACGAATTTCTAAGGAAATACTCTAAATTATAGCCGAATTGAGCTTTTCATCAGGAGCAGGGGTCAGAGAACTTTTAAGACAGAAGAGCTTAACCTATCTTCTCATCATTTAAAAAATTATTCGAGAGACATATCTTCTGTGTACTGCTAAATGTACCCAAGTCAAAAGTTAAAGAAAAATGAGTTACTGCGTTCGCGTTGTTTTAAAGATGCCATCTCTTGAACATTAGAAAATCACGCATATCAATATATAGTTAGTATACATTATTTGATATAGCTCATTTGCACATTTATTGATATGCACTTTTTTTTAATTGGCCAAAATATTTATCATTTTATAATCAATTTATCTCAAAAGGTATAAAATACGTTTCATTTATTTTGAGGACAGCACAAAATCTTATTTTGTGGGAAACAATGGATTTTCCGATACGCCAATTTTAAGGGGACATACGACCCTTAAACGTCGAAAAAATGAGGGGAAACTGTCAAATTTGATACATTATATCTCTGAAACAATTCAAATCTTTATATTGATTTGTATTTTTTGAGAGAGTAATAAATATGGGTATTAATTTTGGAGAAAAATTAGATAGTCACCTTGAGAGCATGATTACGGGTAAAATATTTGTCTAAATACAATATTTTGGGTATATAAGTTATCCAAACAGTCTGTTTAAGAATCTGAACCTCAATTTATTAACATTTAAATTTAATTTCTATTTTATATATCAATTTAAAATAAAAATGTTAAAAATTGTTAAAAATTCAAATTTTTTAACCCCCCCCCCCCCAAATACTTCTTTGAAGAAAATATGTACAAAAATGAGGTTTAATTTGTAGAACATAGAACAATACATATTCAGTAAAAATTTTATGTAAAAATATTCAATAGTTCTTGAGTTATTGTGAGCGCAATGCGTTGAATAGCTGATACATTTTCCTTTATAATTCTCATAATTACGGGAATTTCTTAATGCGGATTGTTTTAAATTGTTCAGAAAAGACAGGGGAATAATATATATTTTTTTTCACAAAATCGAAAATTTTCGAGGTTTAACAGCCGTATGTCTCCTCAAAGAAAAGCGCCATATTTAGATAAGTTTATATTCTTTTCCACAAGGGGGTGGGGAAATATTTTGCTGTGTATCAATCATGCCTTCAGGGTTGCTAAAATAGACAAGGGGAGAAGGGAGATTATCTTAGCCCCGCCCACACTCCTTCGGAGGCCTCAGTCGGCTTGATGATTTTTCTGTGAATGGAATTTCTACTTTCTCCTGAAACTCTGAAAGAAGTGGATCAGGTAAGCAAAATTTTTAATTTTCCTGACATAACGCCTATAGAGACTAGAGAGGATAACTTTTTATTTATTCTCTTTATTTCCTTGAGAATTCCCATCCTGTAGTAACCTTCTTTCCCCACTTTCTTATTCAGTAAGAGAGTTTTTTCAGTTTAGGAGACATTAAGGCTCGTGTCTTGTAGCTTCCACGCATTTCATAGAAAACTCGGGGTAACGAACTTTTCAAAACCTATTGTCTCAACAATTAAAAAATTATTCAATGAAAATAAAATGCAATAAAGATTATTTCATCACAGTTCTCCCAATGATACTAGTTTGTTTTTCTGAAATTTCAGCAGCAATTACGCAATTGCATTCTCATTGTGTAGCGGGAATCGGAGAGTTGTTCTATTGCGTCAAGAAACTCTGTCTTTATTTATTGAGGTATGGCATATTTTTTACTTCGCATTTAATTGCGAAAATTGTTGTTTAACTCCGTCAGACCTTTCAAAATTAGGTTATGACACCAAGCAGTATCGAGGTTTATAGCATAACCGTGAAGTTCATGGTGGAGTCACACTAGTGCCTCTGAAACTTTTGATACATTAGAAATGTATAAATAAAAGATTCATTCCATTTATCTCGTACTTGAAAACGAAGCAAAAGTCTTTATAATTTCATTAGATTTATTTCCTCTCTTCAACTAAAAAAAATTTAAGATAAGTTATAGATTCTTAAATATTTCTTTAAAGTTAGAAGGTAATCGAAAGAATTCCTGCTTTAAATTGAACCATATTAATTCCTTTTACCACCAACGCAATTTTTTTCGAATTAAGATACAGAGTAATAAATGTGCCGTGTAGCTGTAAAGTGGCCGTCTCCAAATAAGAAAAGTTTTGAGAAAAGTGGATTTTCTGTCCTATAGTTTCAGCTCACTAGCATGCTAGTGAGGTTTAAAGTGCAGTGATTTTTTTCTGATTGAGAGCTTTCCACATTTCATATGGGGCTCTATCATTACATAAATCTACTTTTGCTGCTTATTTTGCAAGGAATATATAATTAATACACTTATTATTATTTTGCTTTTTAATACGAATAATGTTTGAAGCAATAACCATAATTCTTAATTTTTTTAAGGCAGTTGTTCACAAAATAATTTTTCTCTTTAAGGAATTCCAAAGAAAGAAGTTTTCCAGTAAAGAAAATCTTCATAGATTTTTTTGTTAATAAATTGCCCACATGCTTATAATTGGCTTAAGTTGTGAAAAGTTTTCAGCCACAATCAAACCTTTGTTGTGAATACATCTCGATCAATCAATTAATAGTCATGAAAAAAATATCATTACTAAAATCACTGGTTTAAATATTACCATAAGCTAAATAACTATATGCGACCCTTTTATATTGGTGGCACCTTCAACTCCAGGATGTGTCGTGTGTATATATCCTTATATTTGTGTGTTCATGGTTTATAATTTTATTACTTCGCTTTCAACTTCTGAAAGAGTATTTTTACTTGATATTCATATATTTATCAATGCATTATTTTGAAGCTAAGGGTAGGAGATTTTTTAAATCCCATTTGGTCTATCATATCTAGCCAAGTCTCTCCCTATATCAAGGGCTCTTGATAAAGGGAAGTGTGGCATCTTTTGTTGGTGAAAGCGACTTTTAAGCACCTAGGTTCCTAGGTAGCACCTGAGATAGAAGCCCAACTTAGCCCCAATATAAGGGAATGCATTGCTTTATTGGAGCACTTTAAGGGAAAACTAACCCTCATTTGTGTTTCTCTTGGAGTAAAACCAGGAAACCTCCATTAGCCAGCCCAACTGCACGAGCAATTTGTTACTAAAGTGCACGTCCGTCTAGTAGTTTTGGAATATCGCTGGTATTGCTAACGGCATACCTAAAGGATGAAACACAATACATTCTTCCTCATCCATGCCCTGCCTTAACCCTGCTGTTCTGTTTGCATTCACTACGCACATATAACGTTCGGGTCAATCCTAAGTATAGGAGCCTATGTACTTCATGTTTTCAAAACAATATTATGTTTAGAGATAAATAAGATTGATTTCAACAGAATGGACTTCAAATTTTTAAAAAATGATACAACGAATATGTAAATATAAGCATATGTATGTAAAATAAAAAAAATACAATATATTTTCTTAAATCTGACCTTCTTTTTATTTGCAATTTAGACAATCATATGATGCATGTTGCTTGCAGATATGTTTTTATAACATTAGCAGTATTTCCGCGGTCAGAACGTCGAGGCGGATCCAGTGACCAGTTTATATTTTTATCTTTCGACAGAATATGCTGCACATTACGAACAGTTTAAGTAACGATAATGTCATCGGAATCAGGTGTTTCGCTTTCCTCACTTGTATGAATTTCATGTTCAGAAATGACTTCCAATTCGCTATCAGATGCTTCCATAAGCTGAGCTATTTTAGTTTCACTCAGATATTTGCGATTGGCTATAATTTATATTTTTCACGTAGCTACAGTGTCAAGAGCCTTTGATATTTCTGCATGTACACTGTGCTGTCATACAACTCGCAACAGGCAAAATCATCCGGTCCTTCGCTCTACATCTTATTGGAGATATCGTATCACGTGATTTAGATATTGCTTCATTTGAACTTGTCTACTGACGAAACAAGTTTGATGATTTTTCAGGAATTCATTTTTATCGTATCTTGTGAATTAGTAATATCCTGTGCTAACTTTTAAGTCCAATTGAGATAAACCAGAATCGGATCTTATTGACCCGAACGATCCATTGATAAAATTTCAAAAAACATGCAGAATTT
The DNA here is from genome assembly GCA_013235015.1 of Araneus ventricosus. Taxonomy (NCBI): domain Eukaryota; kingdom Metazoa; phylum Arthropoda; class Arachnida; order Araneae; family Araneidae; genus Araneus; species Araneus ventricosus. The sequence continues at coordinate 7,365,766 of BGPR01000002.1, read as the reverse complement.
ATTTTTTAATAAAAGAAAAAAAATGAAGTTAATAACATATCGCCCTCACTTACAAAGTCAAGAAATCTCTATAAAATATTTCTGTTCTGTTGTTTTTTACAAGTAGTTAAAAACATTTCGGGTCAAATAGACCCAAACAGAACAGCAGAGTTAACCCACTAGACCACTGGTGGGATAAACACAGCAGTTGAAGTGAATACAAGTACTGGGGCTGGAAATTGCAAAAGAAACTTTTTTTTACTTAGGTCTACTGTCTGCCTGCCACGAGAACTCTGCTCGCCATTTTGTCTCGTTGATGGCGGTTTCTATAGGAACATGTTATTGTAAGAGGAATCCATTTGAAGTAGGTAGAAGTTCACGGATGATGTACTCTTTTTACCACCGCAAACTGGCATCAAGATTTTTATTAATAAAAAACGACTTCCGTTTGATTCCTCAAATTCAAAATGGATCTTCCCAAATATAACCAGTTGCTATAGCGACCGCCGTCAACGAGACAATTTGGCGAGCAGAGTTTCTGAACTTCTAAATAATTGTTTTTGTAAACTTAGTTGTTCTCTCTTTTCGCTCCTATTTTCATCGACAGTAGCACGTATTATCATACTCTTACGAAGTCTAAATAAAGTAGTTTTTTCAACATATAACTAAAAGATGGTTTACGCATCTTTATTGTATATTCATCTGTAATTGTTTAGTCTCTTTTGACTTTCTTATTCTAATCTTGCTTTAATTGCAATTTTATCTTCGATGTTTGTATCTTTGACTCAGCTTTTTGTCTTAAATCCTCGTATTATATTTCATAAGTACTCACGCCAACAGTAATGAATGATAAATTTCTGCTTGAAATTATCACATTTTTTGCTGTCAGGTAAAAATTCATTTATTAAGAGCTCGGTAATAACATGACAATCTTGTCGTGAGGATAGACAATTTAAAACAAGATGTAGTTAATTGCGTGGTATATTAAGGCTGAAATGCCGTGTGCATGTTAGAAGGTGTGAGTCGTTATTTAATTAGGTCAAAACTTTTAAACCTACGTCCCAACACCAAGTGAGGTCGACTCAGGGACGAAATACAGGATAGCTGCAAGCCAAGGGCCCCGGAGTGAAAGGAAACCCCCAAACAAAGAATTTTTTAACGTCCAAAAACATGGTACATTCAGAAATAATTTTTGTCCGAATTAATGGTTTACATTTAGAAGAAATTGCAATATTCTTGTTCAATTCAATAATAGTAATTAGTTAAGTAGAGTAATTTTACTAATGGTATTCATAAATATATATTTTAAAATGAAAAGTATTTCCATTTAGGACCTGACTTCTTGAGAACATACTAGATACGCTAATAACAATGTCATATTGATTTAAGAAATGTCATAGGAATTCTAAATTAACTGCCAAAAATTGTTATTTTATTTTTGGAATAGAACACTACGTTCACCAAAAATCGGCCATTTGTTACCTGTTATTTTATGTAGAACAAAATAATATCATGACTTCTGACTCCATGGAATCGAAATACGTCTTTTATTTAATGGTCATTGCCAGGCACAAGCAAGGCCATTTGATTACTAAATTATTTATTTTATCTGTTAATCTCTAGTGTTTTTTTAAATGTAACTAAACGAAAAATATTATTTATATAATGAAATGCAGACAGATTTTCTGTCAGAGTATACATATTTTATTAAAGTTAAGGCAAACGCAAGGTATTCCACTAGGCTCTTCATTTTCATCAATTACCGCAAACATTTTTCTCCACTATTTTGAAATAATTATTTACTTTCACACTCTCAGGCTTTCTGATATGCTGACTATCTGATGATTTTTAACCATGGGAACATTTAACAATATATGGTAAAATATCTATCCATAAGCTTTACTACTTAAGAAACCAATAAGAATCAGGTTGAAGCGGAATTTTTAGGTTTGGATATTAAATTACTGGATAACATTTGCGACAAAAGGAAGGACATTAATTTTAATGTTAATATATATAAACTTTTTAGTTATTCATTATATTAATGAAAATATACAGAAATACAAGTCTCAATCAAATATATTGTTACAAAATTCGTCTTGTGGGTGTACGTGAATGCAGATTAAGAAACAGGATAATAAAAATATAAATGACTCTCTCTTCCACAAGGCTTTCAGAAAAAACACTAAGGCACCTTTCACATTATGCGGTTTCAACCGTTACAGCGCAAAGTTGTTTACTTTTTTGCCGTGTCATACTTGCTTTCACACTTGACGATTCGCGCCGTCAGTATTTGAGTGTAGTTTCTCATTTCTTAGCTGTTTCAGTATGGATCGGAAGCAAGTAGCAGCAATATGGTCTTGCACCTATAAATCAAAAGAAGCGAGACTATAATCACCTCACTTTTGGAAGAACAACGTGCAGATAAATGTCCGAATGTCTGTAGTATCTTTTGATGAATTCCACAACCGAATGAAAAATTATACTCTGCGGCAAAATACTAAAATTTGGAACTGTATTCAACCGACAAAAATGGTAGCTGTGACTCTGAAGTAATTGTGTTACCCGTTCAATCATACATAAGGGTGAAACGTCCTCCCTCTGCTGTGAGGCGAAAGTTTGGAGAGGGTTTTCCAGCTCAGGTGTCGTCCTCGTCATGTGACCACGGTTCAAAATGACGAGGTCCGTCCTAAAACAGCCCTCGTGTTGCTTGAAAACGGGACATTAATATAACTAAACAAAATCGCAAGTACTGACACTTATTTTTAAATCTTAATCGTTTGTGTTTAGAACATAAAGGGTTATAGGACCTTTAACAACGAAAAAACAATAGCGAAAGTGCGACTGTTTATTACTTAACAAAAACTTATAGATTTTGTTCATACCATAATTACATAAGATAAGTTCCTCCCTATATATGGATTTTTAAAGTCAGTGTAATAATTTTAAGCATTGCAAATGTATATATTAATAATATATTACGTAAATCGATTATACATAAGTTGTGGAACATAGATTTCATTTGCGCGCAGGATTTTAAGAAACTAAACAACCCCATGCAAACAAATGCTATGAAAATTCCCTTCGAAATATCGCAGCTTTAAAATCATTTGACATGGTAAATATTCAGATATGCTTTAATTACTTTTTATGACATTAAAATAGTACACGTTTTTCTTGAAAATTATATGTAAGATACCACGCACTTGATTTTCTATGTTTTTTCATTGTGCTTGTATAAACATAGCAGGGAAATTTCTGTGTGTTTGATGAACAATATTTTAAAAATCCTGTGCGTAAGTATTTAAAGTATAAATCACTCACCAAACATCTCTTTATATTGAGATGGGTTTTGACTATATCTTCTCAATTATTTAAAGTACACTCATGTGCAATATCATGATAGATTCATGATTTAAATTTTCAAATAAAATCATAAAAAAAATCGGAAACTTTAATGGAATCTCCCTAAAGAGTTCAAAATACTGAAGAATTCTATAAGACTGTCGGAATTACTTATGAAAGGTAAAAAATTTCTTGAAATTGCGACTTCAGAAATAAAACATATGTGTTCTTATCTTAGAATTCAGTCATGATTATTTGACTCTGTCCTCCAGATTTTAATTAACTTACATGAAATAGTATATAATTCGTTTCCAATACCTTACACGTGGCCGTCTTATCCAAAGGGCAAATTAGGCAGAAGAACAGGGCGCTATTGATCCAAAGCTGTAATAAAAACTTTCTATACTGATTTTGAACCGAAAATTTAATTGTAATTTTAAATATGTTATACAATTTTAAATGTTATAATATGGTATAGAACAAAGTTGATAAGATAACTTAGGAGAATATAATGTTATTATAAAATTATAATGCATTAATGAATTATTTTTTTAGCTAGTTATTTTGTTTGGGCCATAACACTCAGTTTCCTAGTTAGGGTGCTGATGGAGAGGCTAATTACTCTAGACGAGAACACTGAAATATCTTAAGACGGCCCTGATCTTGCACAATATAAAAATACATAAAATTCGTTAGCATTCGCATATTTCGAAAAAAAATAGCTAAATTTTAAATATGGAAAAATAATGAAAACATTAAAAAATTACACAACCAACACTCAAATTAAATGAATTTGCGTTCTTTAATATCAATGAAATCATTTTAAAATGACAAAGACAATAGTAAAATTAAATTTTGAAGCATTCTATAAAAATAATGGAATCATTAATTAACTGCAAAAGCTTCGAGAAGGCAAAAACAACAAGTGACCTTGTGAAGGTGACGGACGGCAGCCGGATGAAATTCGAGCAGTGTGAAAGCGATAGCATAATTACATACATTACTACTAAGACGAAGTCCTTACGGCGTCGTTTTACAGTCGCGTATGCGGCTGGTTCAAACCTCAACAAACAACCTTAAACCGCGTTTGGCTAGGCGAAAGATCCCACTCATTTTTTCAGTTTACCAACAAGAAGGCGTTCTTGCCGTAACGGTGGAACAGCATAATGTGAAAGGGGCCTAACGTAGCACCGGGAACAAAACTAAACTGCTCTTATATAAATAATCAACAGAGATCGCTAATTAACCTCAGTCACAGAGCTTTCAATAGCACTCAAATGTTTTTCAGTTCACCAGATTGTTTGCTGATCAAAATCCAACTGACTTCTTTTGGTTTGAGAACTTGCTTTTATACTTTTTCATCAGGAAGTGACGTCATAATATAGGAATTGATGTAATTTCTGGAAGGTTCATGAAATTACTGGCTCCCATTAGAAATAGGTCTACAGTTCAAGATTTTTGTAGAAGTTTCCTTTTGTCGCCAAAGTCGCCAAGATTAGCAGGTCAAGGAGACAACTTTACAGCTTTGTAACACTGCTCCCTTCTTCAAAGATTGCACGTCCCGGCAGTCTCATTACATAGAATTATGATCAGTGGCCTAGTATGGAGATAGCCGATTAATGTGGATGACTTCGGGCTTGGCGATCGGCGACCTCTGTATCGTTGTTCGGTTTCTTGACAATAATATAAGGTCCTTCCAAGTTCTGTTGTAACTTCGGACTCAGACCTATTCATCGCTTCGGGTTATACATCCACACTAGATCTTTTCTCTTTAAAATGGTAGTCTGTTGCTCTGGATCATAACAAGTTTTCATTCGTTCGCTGGCCAGTTTAAATCGCTCCCTGGCAAATGCATGTTCGCTTTCCAAACGTGCCTCTAAATTTTTCATGTATTCATTCTTCGAGGAAGGCGTTTCACTCGGTCGTCCAAAGAGAATATAGCAGGGCAATCGCAGTGTTCTACCAAAAAGCATATCTGCTGGAGTCAATCCGGTCACTTCATGTTCCGCGCTCTTATAGGCCAAGAGAAAGAGTGGCAAATGTGTATCACAATTAGTCTGATTCTTCGAAACAAATAAAGACAGATTATTTAAAATCGTTAAAATTAAACTTCTCGACCATGCCATCTGACTCATTATGTAACGCTGTCGTTTGAGACTTCAGAATTCCCAGAAGCTTGCAAAGCTCAGTAAAGAGCACGGAATTAAAATTTGTACCTTGATCTGAATGCAATAACGTAGGCACGCCATAACATGAAATCCAGCTTCGAATCAGTTCTTCAGCTACAGTCGAGGCCTCCTGATCTGAAATGGGAATTGCTTCAGGCCATTTGGTAAAATAGTCCATTAATACTAGAACATACCGATTGCCTTTTGTCGTTGCAGGGAAAGGTCCTAAGATATCCAAAGCCATTCTTTCGAATAGTGAGTGCACTCACATTATAGCGCTGCAAACTTTTCTTGTTTTTGGTCCTTTTCGGGCTCCGCATTCCGTGGCATTCTCTACACCATTTTTCAATGTCGGCACGAAGTCAATCCCAATAAAATCGCTCTCGTGTTTTACTTAAAGTTTTCATGACTCCAAAATGCCCTGCACTTGCGCTGTCATGAGTCTCTCGCAGAATATCTTGAATTCTACTTTTTGTGAGAATTAGTTGCCATCTACAGGAGCTTCCATCATCATTCTACCACTAACGGTATAGAACATCGTCCTTAATCTATAAGGAGTCTAAAAGAGCCCAGTATCGTTTTGTTGCAGTATTCTCCGGAGCGATTTTTTGCCAAGATGGTCGATCCGCTAAATTTAGTTTCTTCTCCAGAATTGGTTTAATAACAGGATCTTCTAGCTGCGCCTTTTGAATCTCACTTGAAGTCCAGGGATCTATAGTTGTCGTGGTTAAAACGTTCACGGAAATATCTGTTTCTATTCCAAACTTTTTCTCAGCATTTGTTCAATGCTTGCAGCTTTTTTTACGGAGTCTTCGAGAGAGGATATCTGCATTTCTGTGAGAGGTCCCTTTGAGATGCTGGATTCCGAAATAACTCCTAAAGTCTTTGGATACAGAGAGCTATCTGGCCTTCATGTTCCTTAAAATTCAAAACCCATCTTAAGGAAGCATGATCAGTACAGAGAAGACATTTCTGTCCATGCAGGTAGTGATGGAAATGCTCTATAGATTTAACAATGGCTAATTTGTCGCCAAGTTTATGCCGCCAAGATGAGCACGTCAAGGAAACAACTTTACAGCTTTGTAACAATATCGAATAAATTCTGTTTGCTCAAATAATAACATCCTCTACAAACTATACCTTTGAAAAATCATGTCATAAATAATGGCTTTCCTCTTAAATTTATTCAATTTTGAATGAAACTTCAATTTCGCTACTGGCAGCATAAAATAACCGCTAACTAAACTGGTCTGACTGGTTCTCTTTTCCCACGCTCCATTTATTAAACTGACGTTGAAAGCAAAGGCTGGGTCTGCACGATACTCGGGTATGTAGATTTCAAGTATTTTTATGCATTTTTGTATATATTTTTGACTATTTTTGTACATATTTCTTCATTTTAGTCTTTAAACTTCGCCTCTAGAGAATGTTTTTTATTGCGGTTGGAACTTTTTTGGGGGGAATTACGACTTGTTTTAACTCTTATTCGGAAGCTGTTAGCAGTCAAAATCAATTTTAATATCATTGGGAAGCCCAACTCCTGAATGATATCCTAGCATAACATTCTTTCCATTATTTGTTTCCCAATGTTTTCGATTTGTCTTGTTTTTTTCATTATTTTAAATCTTGTTTACATTGTTATATATACAATATACAGGGTGTCCGTTCTTATCCTGGAACAAAAGTTCATTTCTAAACCGTTAGAAATAGACATATAGTGCCAATTACAAAAATACTTTAAACGATGGGAAGAATTATATTTTATGTTGCTTGTGTCAATAAATAAATTTCTGAAAAAGTTACGAATTCTAACTTTTTATACGGTCCCCTGGTCCTATCAGTTGCAATTAGTAAAAAAATGTTGAAACCCTAAAACATACGATAAAAAAGGTCCCATTGTTTTATGACTAAATTTGACCGAATTATAGCTGTTTAACCTAAATGGGGGTCGTATGCAAATTTATTTTTAGGAACAATTTGAAAAAATACTTGAACGAAGTTAAAAATGGCATTGCAATGTTTTTATTGGTTTATATATTCAATAGAAAAGTATAAAAATGTATTCAGCTTGTACATAAATAATAATAGAAATCTAATGCAGCTTTTTCGATAAAAAAAACATGACGCTAGTTAGAAATTGTCGGTAAAATGATGCATTCAAGACGATTTAAGTTCTGTAATTAATTCTAGGCAATGTTTACAGCCACACAGACAAACATTAACAAAAGTTTTAATACACCAAAACCATCACTCAAATGAAAAATAACTTTCCATATGTATGCTCCACCAAATGCTCTTCCAAAGCAGAGCAACTAATTTTATTGTTGAAAATTCCAAATTTTTTGTTTAATTTTTTCAATAGTTGTAAGAGTTATATAGTTCATAAATTTGTTTTACATGTGCTCTTTGCATGTGTTTTGCACTTTTGTTATAGGATCATAATTTAAATTTTGTTAAATTAATAAATTTGTAGTTTTTGAATTGTATTTTTGATATGTTTTGTTCATTTTGTTTTGAATGTTCATTTATAGTAGGTTATATTTTGGTTGATATTACTATATATAATTAAGAATAACATATTGTTACAAGCTGAAATTTTGCATAACAGAAGAAGAATTTAAATTTTCGTTTGCCTTTTCACTGCAGTTTCTAATCTATTAGACATAATTATCTTTTGCATTTAGAAATATAAATATTTTTTCCCATTATGCGTAGTTGAGTTCCCCTAATTTCCTTACTGATATTGAATGTTTTACAGTCTCAAAAACAAAGTGTAAATAATTTCTTAAATTTAGCACAAAAAGTATTGATAGTCCTATGAAATGCAAATTCTGCAAATAAGAGATTGCTCTGTAAATAAAATGAGTAAAAATAGGACCAAGAAAATAAAATAGAATAAAAGAATGATTAAGAAAAATTATTATATATTAAAAACATATACAAATCTGTAATAATACCTCCTCATGGAAAGCATTCACAAAAATCTAAGCTTCATAACACATGAATGCATAATTTCAGTTGGAAAATGGCCCCTTAAGATCTCTCACAAGGCCACGAATTTAGCTGTAAAATTCGTTTAAAATAGGGATTTTCAACGTTTCATAACTCTGTCAATTTTAGTCATAAAACAATGGGGGTATTTTTATTGTATATTTTAATGTGCCACTAATATTTTACTGAATATCATCGTTAGAACCAGGGGTCCATATAAAAAGTTAGATTTCGTAACTTTTTCAGAAATATATTTATTGACTTAAACAACATAAAATATAATTCTTCCCTTCATTTAAAACATTTTTCCATTTGGAACTATATATCTATCTCTAACGGTTTAGAAATTAGATATTGGACCATGATAAGAGTGAACACCCACTATATATATATCACAATAGATTCAGTTATTCTTCAAACTCCCCAAATTCGTTTTCAGCTAACCAGACGAAAAAGGTCTGGCTACCACGCCAGCTTATAATTTTAAAACGCAATAATTTTTTTAAAATAAAATTATTGTGTTTTAAATTGAAAAATAGTTTAAAATAAACAACGACATTTTTATAAATTATTCATTAAACCATACAAATCTTGTTTCATCATTGAAATTAAATTCAAAATTTCTATATTTTGAAATCTGCATGCCGAACTCGGAAGTGGAATCTAATTGCCCAATTTCACAATCTCATGCGCGTTGTAAGTGCACGCAATTATAAATTAAAAAGTGATCCCAAAGGTAAAATAAATCCTTCCTAGAATTCCTGAATAGCATCTAGCATCTGTCGAGTTTCGCAACAGTTTAGATAAATAATTCTTTTCTTTTCCAACATTTCATCAGCAATCTTTTTACGCAATTTCTTTCATTTTTGCGCAGTGGTATCGGGCAGTCGTGAATTCCAGGAAACTGTGCCTATATTTTAATAGGTAAAACATATTTTTAACTTTGGATTTAAATGCGTGAACGGTTATTCAACTTGGTCACGCCTTTTAAAACAGGATTTCACGCTTATAGTTTAAATATTTACATTGATGCTAGAGTCGCGAGTGCTTCTGACATAACACATTGAAATCTTTAAATAAAAGCATTGAATTAAAACTTTATTTATTATGTAGGGGGTTCCACTCCCTTGTCCACTTGGGTTGCCCTCTCCCACCCGGAACAACTGTTTCTGGCTTCGCCACCATGTTAGCCTATACATTTTAAAAGAAAAAGCTATGAATTTTTGATACTTAATCTTTTTTCATTTAAATTGAAAAAAAATCGGAAAAAAATGATAAATATACCCAACAAATATGTAGAATTTAAAATAAGCTCAGTTCCAATACACCTCTGATAAATGTGACCAATTTCGGCTAATCTTTTTGCGTTTACAGGGGAGATTAAGCTAATCTTTATCAGCTGAAACCGCATATTTAACCAGTGTTTTTTTAAGTTTTAAAGCTTTCTTGAAGATCGATGCTTCCCAGCTGCTTTTGTTCTTCAGTTTACTCTTTTTCAAAAGCATTTTTAAAAAGTTCTTAAGTATAAATACTTGAATATTATTACTTTCATGCATTTTCTCTATCGAAATACATTGTTTTCTTCTTCCAGAGGATAATGTTTTTACAATCAAAAGATAAAAATAAAGATTTCTTTAAAAGATTGCATATAACCGGTTTAAAATTGCACTCGGCTAAGCAATTGGGAAACAACTCCAATGCGCATATTTTGAGATATGATTATATTCTTAAAACACTGCTGAAAAATTTCAAATGCTGAATTGTACCAAGATTAATTAAGTAGTCTGTTGTATAATTTTTGAAGTTATTTAAGTTTTAACTTCACTTTAATGTTTGTAACTTCACTTTTGGGTACATTTTAACCTTCTTTCAAGACACTGGGGAGTTTACTTACCAACAGATTCATCAATTTTTAAATCTCTATAGTAGGTTATTTTACTCGCTCTGATTAGAGCTGATATCTCTTAAAAAATCAGAAACAATAAAAAATATTAATATACACTTGACTGCATGATGTGGTGTTAACAATCAAATGAACTATAAATTAATCATTATTATTATTATCTTGTTATATCAATGTGTTAGCATATAACTAGTAAAAGAAGGTTGTTGTAAGTTCTCGCCAATATTTTTACTGAAACAAAAATATAAATGCCTCAGTTTCTTATAACAAACTATGACGAAGTTCTTTACTTTTTTTATTAATTATTAATTAATGAAATGAATTATGATATCAAATTAATTCTATATGACAAGCCAAGTGAATTTCTTTTGTTAAATCGATCTCAATTTCAAAATATTTCAGCCTATCATTACTAGAAAAAAGTCCTTTAAAGGGCTCGCCAAATTTTTTACTGAGATAAAAAAATAAAAGCTTCAATTTCTGTCCAACCATGACAAAGTGTCTTGCCTTTTTGATTAATTATTAATTAATGAAGTGAATTATAAAATAAAACTTATTCTATATAATAAGCTTAGTGAATTTATTTGGTTAAATCTATCTCATTTTCAAAATATTTCAATACAGCATTACTATAAAAAAGCCCTTTAAAGGGTTAAAATAGGGAATTCGAAATCCATCGAATGGCTGTCTGTTCCTAATTGCATAACTACGTCGAATTAAAACAGCTTTATTGTTATTCCAAAGTCTTGGAAAAAATAATTCAATTTGATTTCATGGTGGATTTTTATGAGATTAAAAAAGCTAGAACTTCAGTGGGAGATCAGTTAATTATTGTAGTTTCTGTAAAAGCATTCAGAGAGAATGCGCATTGTTCGCCAGTGACTAATCTCTTTTAATCAGTACTATACATATTACCAGGGTAAATAATGTAGATGAAACAACTTTTCTTTGTTCCTTACTCACTAAATTTGCTCTTAAACTGGCAGCATAATCGCTCATTTCGTTCCTGCACCCTATATACAAACTAATATAAATTAATTTAAGAAATTTTATTTTTTGCAAGAAAGGTAGCGATTCATTTCTACTATATACCTGAGTGTAACACGAGCTAGAACGCTATAATTTTTTTTTAGAAAATTATGAGTCATGTGTTAGGTTAAAAGAGTGGGGCAGAGGCGCAGGTGGAAGAATAAGACCAGGGATTATCAAACAAACATTTATTCAACACAGACACAGGACAAAATCATCAAGACAGTAATACGAACACATCACAGTTCGGCAACGGAACTTTTCGTGATCTGGTGAGAAGTTAGACTCGCAGCCGCCCGCTACACATACTTGGAGTCGCGTGAGCATTGGCTGCATCCGGGTATTAACACCCCCTCTCAATGCGATCGTGTACACGAAAACCAAATATTTAATAGTATTATTAAAATTAAAAATACACAATGTAATAACACAAAAATATTACAACAAACTTAAATCAGTTACATTTAGAATTTTCAAACATTCATAATGTTTTAATGAACCAAGAGGTTTTGTAAGAATGTCGGCTCCCATTTTAGACGTAGAGACATGCTTAACAGCAATTTTTCCATCTTCAAGAACATCACGAATAAAATGGTGCCTTATATCGATGTGCTTGGTTCTACTATGAAATAATGAATTTTCAGCTAATTTTATAGCACTATTATTGTCCACATTAATAGTAATTTGTTTACATAGAATACTTAAATCTAACTCAGATAGCAATTTTTGTAAGTATAAAGCTTCTTTACAGCTATCTGATAATGACATATATTCTGACTCGGTAGAGCTAAGAGCTACAGTCTTTTGTTTCCTGGATTCCCATGATATGACACTGTTGCTTAACATAAAGCAATAACCAGAGTAAGACTTTCTGTCTTCTTGGGAATTACCCCAGTCTGAGTCACAATATCCATACACAACTTTATCATCTAACTCAAAGATTAGTCCATAATTAATAGTTTTCTTTAAATATCGTAGTACTCTTTTAGCTGCTAACCAATGTGATTTGTCATAGCATGTTAAGTATTGACTCAGTTTACTAATAGAATAAACAATATCAGGACGAGTACAAACAGCTAAATAATTTAGGCTACCAATTAATTCTCGATATGGAAGTTTATCATCTGGTGTTGTAGCAGGACACAGTTTGGTACCTAATGCCATGGGTGTAGACACTGTATTGCATTCTAACATGTTGTATCTCTCTAACAATTCTTTAATATAGTTGGATTGTGACATAGTTATATTACTATTGGTTTGACTGAACTCAATACCCAAACAATTTTTAGCAATTCCATCATACTTTACGTTAAAATGTTTTGACAAATGATTATGTAACAAATCAACCATTTCAATACCTTCACTAAACATCAAAATATCATCCACATAAACAGTTAAAATAGTTAACTTATTATTATTTCTCATATGATATACACATGGATCACTCTTAGTATTATTTAGTCCAAAATCATGTAAAATTTCATTTAATCTAGAAAACCAACAACGGCCACTTTGTTTGAGTCCATAAAGAGATTTTTTTAGTTTACAAACCATGTTATTCTTTTTAATGTTTACAAGTATTTGCTTTGCTCTTTTGCATAAGTCTTCATCATTTTCACTTTCAATTAGAGTCTCAAGTGCCAGGTCAAAGTATTTTGGAATATTCATATAGACCTCATCTTCTAAAATACCATTAAGATAAGCAGTAGTAATATCAAATTGATATATTTTTGCTTTAAATTTGGCAGCTAAAGAAGATAGCATCCTGATGGAACTCAATCTCGCTACTGGTGAAAATGTTGATTTTGGCAATAATTTACTTCGGGTATTTGACCAAATCCTTGTGCTATTAATCTAGCCTTTTTTATTTTTATTTTTCCATCAGATCCATACTTATTTCTTAATATAAATCTACTCCCAATTAATTCCATGCTTTCCGTCCTCTTAACTAAGTCAAAGGTGTCATGTTTTAAAATAGATTTCACTTCAGAAGCTAAGGCTTTTAACCAATCCCGTGAGGATTCACCTTTTAATACGCTTTCCATATCTATCTCTCCCATTGCGAAAATTGCGCAATCAGTGGAATCAACTGAATTCTGCGAATTATTTTCGTTTGTTACTTCCTGAGGAGTTGCATAGATTTTCCTCGGTCTCCCTCACGTGCCTCGAATCAACTTCGGTCTGCCGCTCCCCCGTTTAGAGTTTATTTGCTCCGAATTTATGGGCTCTTCAGAGATTGACAGCTCAGGTTCAAGGCTTACGTCATCATCGCTCTCTGGCGTGTTTCGTTTTTCGCTGTTGATAGGGGCGGGAATACTGAGGGTTTGACATTCTTTATCTGTTTTAATCACTTCATTGTCATAGGGACTAAAATCAATGTACTCTTTTAAAGGAGTTAACGCGTTATTTTCCAAAAATTTTACACTACGGAAATTTCCACCCTTTTCGCTTCGGTTAGCCAAATACGACAAGCTTTTGAATTATCTCTATATCCAAGAAAAATGCCTTTCAGATCTCGGGGCTCAAATTTTTCTCTATTTTTCTTATTGTTCCAAACAAATGCTTCGCAACCGAAAGTTTTAAAGTAACCAATATTCGGGACCTTACCATGCCATAATTCGTAAGGACTTTTTCCTTGCAAAGATTTTGATGGTAATCGTTTTTTGTTATAATTAGCATTCGCAATAGCTTCAGCCCAAAAATTAAGTGGAAGTTTGGATTGGATTAAAGAACATCTAGCAATATCTAAAAGAGTTCTATTTTTCCTCTCCGCGATCCCGTTTTGCTCGGGTGTATTTCTGACTGTTAAGCGTCTTTGTATTCCAAGTTCTTTAAGATAATCATCAAACTTTTCCCCTATATATTCGCCCCCTCTATCTGATTGCAGAAATTTTACTTTACAACCAGATTGCCTTTCCAGGATATTTTTAACTTCTTTAAATTTTTCCCAGGGCTCAGATTTATTTTTAAGAAATCTGACCTCAGTCCAACCAGTTTTATGATCAATAAAAGTTATAAAGTATCGCGCGTTCCCGATAGATTTCACTTTCATTAGTCCACACAAATCGGTATGCAAAATTTTCAGTTTGACATTACTTCTGCTATGTACATTTTTAAATGGACTTTCAGTAAGTTTACCTTTTATACAAATTTCACAATCAAAATTAGAAATATCAGTATTTGAACATTTTAAATTTAAACACTTTAAACCTTCAAATGAACAATTTTTAATTGCATTCATCATGTCAATTTTATTTAAATGACCTAGGCGAGCATGCCATTTCTGAAAGTCACCTGAACTGGGGGTATCCATAGAAGTACTTACCGTCGAAGCAGTATTATCCTTCTTTTCTTCCGTGCGTAACAAATATAAATCACCGACACGATCAGCTTTCAGTTCCATGTCTTTCAAGGGGTTCACAATGTCTGCTGATTGTCCGTTGAATTTCACAGTAAATCCAAGGTTAGTCAATTTTGCGACACTGAGCAAGTTGTAAGATAAACTTGGCACGTACAAAGTTTCGTTTGAGTGCACATATGAGCGTTGTCCATTCACGATTGCATGAAAATTGGTTTTTCCATATCCTTGCACTTTCGTTTCACTTTTGTCAGCTAACTTGACGCATTTTTCATTGGATGGCTCTATATACTCGAAGAAAGACTCATTATTGCACATATGCGTTGTGCATCCGGAGTCCAAGATCCACTGGCTGCGGTCTCGTGCATCGGAGACATTTGCGACGCAAAAACCAACGGCGCTGTGAGTTTTCGAATTTTTCTTCTGCTCACTTTCGCGGCTAACATGTCCTTCAAGGCCACAGGTCCAGCATTTTATTTTTTTTGATCTCGGAGTATTATTCCTTTTTCTGTAATCAACGGTTTCTTTCGGTTTCGTTTTAGCTTTGAAACGTTGATTTCGGAATTGATTTTCGAACTTCGCTGCATAGGCTCCATCATCTTTGGATCAGGACTGGTCTGCTCGACTTTGCCACTCGACGATTATTTTTATTCGTAATGTATCCAGCTTCGGTAGTTCATCATGAGATTCTATCGCAACTCTGAATGTTTCAAAGTTAGCAGGCAAACTGTACAGCAACATTACACTCGTCAAATCTTCATCGATGACAATGTCCAAATCTTGTAGTTTGTCGATAATGTCACAGAATTTACGAATGTGATCGTGTACATCACTACCAGTCTCCATTTTAAGTTGTAGAAGGCTTTTTAGGAGATTAGCCTTTCTCGCAGGGCCTTTCGATTGGTAAGTTCTCTCGAGCTTCTCCCACATATCGTTCACCGTCAGACAGTTCTTTACCAGCTTCAGCTCGCTTGGCTGAATGCATAAGATCAGATCAGCCTTTGTTTTGCTGTCTTCGATCTTCCAACTGTCATAAGCTTCCTTCGGCTCAGGTGGAGGTTCGACTTCCGAAAGATATTTGAATCTGTCATTTTTGATCAGCACGGCCTCCATCTGCAGTTTCCATGTTTCAAAATTGCTCTTATTTAGCTTTTCGATTCGCGCTTGGCTTTCCGCCATTCTGAGATTAGGCCTAGCAGTTCCGTTTTGTCCAAAATGTTTAGTGTTTGAAATCCCTTTCAAAAAGTTTCTTCCGTGACTCTGGGCCCATAACCTGTTAGGTTAAAAGAGTGTCGCAGAGGCGCAGGTGGAAGAATAAGACCAGGGATTATCAAACAAACATTTTTTCAACACAGACACAGGACAAAAACATCAAGACAGTAATACGAACACATCACAGTTCGGCAACGGAACTTTTCGTGATCTGGTGAGAAGTTAGACTCGCTACACATACTTGGAGTCGCGTGAGCATTGGCTGCATCCGGGTATTAACATCATGAACCTACAATTGTTATTTCCCAATCAAGAGAAATCCCTGAATATTATCAAGAAAATCTGATTTTTATAGCTAATATTAATGAAGAATTTTGCAAGTTTCCCTACTCATTAGAAGCAATATGTTTACTCAGTGTTACACCAAACACGTTCATATATCAATTAAGGGCACAACGGACGTTCAAAACGATGTTTTCTACTTCTGAGACGTAACTCTGAAATTTTCATAAGGGAAGGGGGGGCAAGAGTTCGCAGTCGGGTAAGAGTACGCAGGGATTATTTCCCTTGTTGACAACAGTGCAGGCAGAAGCGTGATCGTATCAACACGTGTGTTTACAGCTCTGTCAAGAGACAGCTATTATTACTTTCATCCTTGCTGTCTTTTATTTATCAGGTAAGATATGATTTCGTTACGTTAGCATGTAATTTTTCTGTGAAGAAATCTTAATTTTTTTTGTAAATAAAGGACTAATGCTTGCTTTCTAAGTAAATATCATTATGAGGTTTGTTCCCTTCTGAACAACGTGGCCTCGGTAGTATTTAACTTTAGTGAATGTTACGGCCATCTATGGACGAATTAGAGAAGCAATACATCGGCGGCTAAGAGTACTCACAGACCAGATATGCGTACACTTATCCGCTCTGTAATTTGAAGCAGCCATTCCAACAAAACTTTGCATTTTATTTTATCATTATTATTATTAAAAAAATAAGATTGGGATAATAATCTGAAGAGCTGTTGTCTGGAGAAAAAGTTTCCTGCTCATAGAAAATATTCATATGGATGAAACTGCTATCTCAACAGTCCCCAATAGAACACCGAAGGTGATAACACAAAAAGGCAAAAAGAAAAAAAAACTGTTTGCAAAATTTCTAGCTCAGAAAGAGGTCAAACAGTCACTGCTGTATGCTGCATGAGTGCTACAGGAGTTTTCGTCCCGCCTGCATTGATTCTTCCTAGAAAGAGAATGAATCCTCTTTTGTACAAAGATGCACCCAACGGAACTATGCCCTTGATCGGCGACACTGATTACATAAATTCCCATTTGCTCATCGACTGGCTGAAACATTTTGTCAAGCATGCTAAACTGTCTACAGAAGACCCTGTTCTGTTAATAGCAGTAACCCATTGCTCACTACCTGCAGTTTTGTTTTGTCGTGAGAATCATATAACTTTTCTTACTTTTCCACCACATGCGAGTCATGTGCTACGGCCATTCGATAAATGTTTCTTTGCCCCTTTGAAAGCTTTATACTCAACTGAGGCTGGAAAATGGCTCGTACGATATCCAGAAAAAGCAATAACGCTGTACAAAGTTTCAGGGATTTTTCTACAAGCTTATAGCCCCACAGCCAGGGTTCAACTTGCAGAAAAAGCTTTCCGAGATACAGGTATTGAGCAAACAACCCTGACATTATAAGAGAGGATTACTATTCTCCTTCACTAGTAACTTTAGCACCTTTGGATAACGATTGCACAGTTGCAGTTGCACCTGAAGAGAATAAAGTCTCACCTTCCACTTCTCAGATAGATGTCAGTATTCAGTCAATCGTGCCACTTCCTCGACATGAACAACGAGAATCTAAAAGGAAAAGAAAATCTCAAAAATCTGAGATCATGACTTCGTCTCCATTCAAAAAATTTTTTTTTGAAAAAAAGAAAAGGAAAAGGTAGAATTAGAGGAAGAAAAGGCCAATCGAGTTTTTAAGAAAAATAAAAATTGGGACAAAACTAAAAAAAGGAAAGCCCTGAAAGCAAAGAAAAAACTCATTCTGGATTCTGTTGAAAACCCAGCTCCCTCAACAAGTTCGGGAAATAATGAGGGGACAATATGCCCAGGATATGAACACATACGATGAAGATTGGATCCAGTATGGATTATGTAAGGAGTGGTGGCATGAGAAATGTTCCAGTTACGAAGGCAGTGGAGCATTTGTATGCGACTATTGTTAAATTTTCAGGGTGCGTACTCTTGGCCTCACGTCCTGCGTACTCTTAACAGCCACGTCGGGTAAGAGTACGCATTTGGCATTTTTTCCTTGCGTTTCGTAATATATATATATATATATATTTAAAGCTAAAATTTTCATTTTTTGTACCCTTCTTTCTAAGTTAATAAACTATGATTCAGTATATTTTCGAGGCTCTAAATTTTCAATTCTCATTTTTATAACGAAAAATCCACTACGTGCGTACTCTCACCCTCCTTTCCCATAACATCTTTTAACATCAATCTTGTGCTGTAAAAAATAAAAAAAAATCATCAAAATTCAGTTGTAATTTTTTTATGTTTTCGTAAGAAATGAATAAAATGAATCAAAATATTGTAAAACTTCAAAATGTTCCATACGCATTAAAATATAACATGAAATTATTTTTCCAGATTTTTTTAGATTATATTTCATTTCTACATAATGTTTTACATATTAAGCTTAATTGAAATTACAATTTTCGCTTCATATCTAGAATTACTTGATTTTTCTTTGAAAATTTGCATAATCTTAATTTTGCATAAATTATTTATTTATGCAAAATTTTATCAGTATTATGCTTCTACAACATAAGAGAAAAGTTTTAGTATCGTGGCTAAAAATATGATGTGTATAGAGGTACTTAAAATGTGAGTAACGCCATATAGCTTCATTTTTAGAAAATTTACTTCAAAAGTTCATTTAGTTATACACAATATCAATAAAAAATTAATGAGTGAACGAATGGAAATATCGAACATATTCTTTTTTCAAATAATTTCTGGTAAACTTTTCCTTAATAAAAGATTTAAATAAAAAAATCCCAATTTTGGTCGATTTTTCATATTTTTAAAGTTCATTATAATCTTAAAGAATATTACTTGCTGAAGGCCACTACCCCAAATGGGATAGCTAAAAATCGCTCAGAGCCTTCCTCTTTCAGATCTTAATATTGTAAGCAAAAGAAGTCGCACAATCATCTTGACTTAAAATATTTTATTTAAATCTTCTCATCATCAACTTTTGATGCAATTTACTTTGAGTTATTATTTACTAAAGCTTTTTCTTCGTATTGATTTTAATACTTTAATATTGCGATAAAGTTTTTCAGACCGTAATGGAGCCACATAAATTTTCGTCATCCCCAAATGAGTTGCAAGTGAAAGACGTTGTGCTAAATTCACTTCGTAGGCAAGATAACTCTAGGGTCTAAAGAACAGGTGGTGGTGCAACGGAAACTTTTGCTTCCAGTATTTGTTATCCTAGTTTCCTGTTTTCGGGCGCAAACAAATGATAAGATAAATGTTCTAGAAATGTTAATGGGTGAAGACAGGGAGAAGTCTCGAGGGTAAGAAAAATTATGAGAAGACTAGAAATAGGCATTTTGTGTCGATTCGCCACGGTCTTCTGACCTCTCGATCGGGCCTCTAATTATAGGTCTTGTTATTTAGGTTTCAGGTAACGGTCTATAACGGTGGTATGTGACTGAGGTGCACAATCACGTAACGTCACAATTTATAGGTTCACTAACTCTCAGCGCTAAGACAGAAGGATAGAAAGGTAGCACAGTTTCTCATCCTGATAAGGAAGTTATTCTGAGCACGTTTTTGCAGCAAAATAATTGCCTGCTTACTCGAAAAAGTTTTAGTCATTATAAGAAATAATAACAATAATTCTTATTTTCTTTTTTCAGTTATCTTCTTGATTTTTTGGTTTGTTATTCTTTCGCTTCTCATATTTTTGTGTTAGTATCAGACACGATTTTATCAAAATTGCACGGACTTAGCTTTTTTCAACAAATTCATGTGAATCGTTAATTGCAGAAACCACATGTGTCAATAATATAAAAATACCGGAAGCTTTTAAAAAGTATTCATTTTTTTAAATCAATGACTTATTTTTTTTATCTGGTCGATTTTATATACCTAAAGTGTAACTTTACTTG
This sequence comes from Araneus ventricosus, assembly GCA_013235015.1. Lineage (NCBI taxonomy): Eukaryota > Metazoa > Arthropoda > Arachnida > Araneae > Araneidae > Araneus > Araneus ventricosus. The sequence continues at coordinate 7,345,583 of BGPR01000002.1, read as the reverse complement.
ACTGATGTCATTCCTTTACTCATTATGCAAATACTCTTTTAGAATGTGAAAACAGCATGGACGGAATTGCGAAAAAAAAATTACTCGTGTTGTTTCTGCAATCAACGATTCATACATAAATTCATAATAAAAATTCTATTGTTTTTTTATAAACATCAGACGCGATTTTATCGAGATTGCATTGATTAAATTTTTAAACAAATTCATGAAGAGAGTATTACAGTTGCGGCAAGGATTTAAGATTTCAAATGAAATAAGTAAGTTTGAAAATTTTTGAATAATAGATTTTTTCATTTGTTATCGAATAAGATTATTCCGCTTCTTTAGAATTTATAGAATCGATTTCTGGTCATGAAATAAGCTCATACACTTTTTCTGGGAGTTTGGCAAGTGTTATATCTGTTATTCAATTTTTTTCTGCTTTTTATTTATTAAGAAAACGATGTAATCCAACTTAGAAATTAAAAGACAGTAATATCACTGAAATTAATTTTGAAACGCGAAATAAGGAATTGAATTCATTGCACTAACAGCAGGGCATTCAATATTAGAGCACCTTTTTACGATATACCAGTGAAATAAATTTAATTTCCTACACAGTTTTATTAGCATCGTACATATTAATTGCTGAATCCATCCCTCGTGAGTAAAAAACACACTTCACTCTTTCTATTTTGTATTGCTATTTT